>JANHQD010002380.1:2681-25978 GCA_024721195.1 Marasmius sp. AFHP31
TGAGGGTCAGCATTTCCTTCTACATTACACATGTACTGAATCCCTTGTTTAACCTATGGGCTGGAATTGTGATGGACTTCTAAGGCAATCAAGATGAACCATGTTCACTGATGCTCCTGTTGAGACAGAATCAATCTGGGTGAAGGAAGAATGGCAATGGAATGGGCATCCCATGTCAAGAGGATAACTGGAGGATAATGGTGGGCTGGTGGCAGGATGTGAAGCACATGAATGGCTTTCTATGATCTTCCCAATGTGGCATCCTGTGCAAAGAGGATCACTGGAGGATGGCCTTGGTGTCACTACAGGATGAAAGTGGGCTGTTGGCATTAAACAAGAGAACTCTTACATCTGCACAATTCCCTTACATAAATCTTTGTCAGATTATGTTTACATTTTGCCCTTTTGTATTTCATAGGTGGTATTATATTGGTATTGATTGTTACTCCTCCAATGTTCACCAACTTACCAGTCTCTACTTACCTGACATTTCTGAGATCTTTTTCAAGGGTCCCATCACCTGTCAAATTCCAGTGCAATCAATTGAAGAGAGTTGCATGCATAATTCTAACATAAAGTCTTCTGACATTATACAGGTAATATGCAAGAAAGCAGCAAGGTCTCTTCTAAAACTTCATTGATAATCTCCTAAGCAATATGTTTCACCCTCCAATTTATGATATAAAATTCCACTTCCCCCCTCAAAGAAATACACAACATGATTATCCAAGAATGGTTTGTCAAAGATACCATACATGACATATAACACTATACATAATGCTCAGCAAATATTATGTAAACTGTTAATCTTTCTGTTCACCATACATAATTCATGTGTTGTAAGGGTCATTCATTTTTCCTCACAAACACACCTTCCGCCATAATCATAACACCCATATCACCCTGATACATGCCAACATACATCCTATGCGTTGGAATCCGCGTTACATCAACTGACGCTCAACGCACCGCCACTCGGGAACTCGGCGCCTAATGGCCCAATTCGTCAGTCATAGCTCAACCTCCGCGTCCCTTCCATCCCAAACGTCGTCCCAAGTCCTCCTCACCCGTTATCTCGCCAACGTCATCATCATCGAGATACTCCGCGTTCCTCACTCACGACTCATCCTCTGACATTTCTCCATCTTCGTAACGACTCATACCACGCTCACACCTCATATTCATCCGCGTTCTACTATTCATCCTTGGAGTTGTCATGCTGCATTTGCGTCCTGTGACACCATTCTTCCGCGTCCCAGAAATCGTACCATTTGCCAAATATTCTTTCCGCGTCCATCCCGGCTATGCTGCACTCACCCTTTCCACCGTCCGGGATCCTCCTCCAATCATCTTCATCGTATTTCACTACTTTCTCTTGGACTACACACGATACAGATTTACCATATGACTCAGTACGATCCCAGTTCGGATCATGACAACGCTCTTTACTAGTATATAAGCTCAGTAGATAGGAATCATGTACTTTAGTTTCCGTCTATTGTCAATCTCGTTCTACAAAGCTTCAAGCTAACTGTCTGGTGTGTTTCATACTCAAGTCTCGTACTAACTGTCTCGTTTCATCGTTATAGGTCTTTGGTAAAGCCCTCATATCGATTGCGACCGTCCGCGTACCCCAAAGGACAACCCCATATCAAAACTCCGTGTTGCTACCTGGTAGGTTCGACCCGGAAAACACACCTTCGATCGGCGATCTCAGGTGTCCGCGTTGCGTGTAGGACAGAATCATACGTGTGAACCAGTCAGAGGCTCTGCTGGTTTTGAGTGTTGATCAATTCTCCGTGTTCCCCTTTCTCATTATTTCTTCCGGCTTGACGTAGAAAAAGAGGCCCGTTACAAGGCTCCATATAGGACTCCATAGGCTCCGTATCCATAGCCATTGAGTCTTCAGCGGCATCTGGTGGATTAAAACCAGGAGGGGGCAAAGAGGTTTCCAGGATGGGAATAGTGGAGGAGGAGGAGGAGGGCGGAGGCTGGGGTTTAAGGATAGCATCGAATCTCCTTTGCAAAGCTTCACGCTGCGAGCTTTGGATGCTGGAGTTGACGGGTTGGCGCTGCTTTTTCGACCGCTTTTTCTGGGGGCTGGGTTTTGTACCACGGCCAATCAAGAGGTGCTTTGCGGGATCTGAGCCAGTCATTCAGGAGCGAGGAGATGGAAAATAGCAAGAAACGTGATATATATGTCTTCTATATGCGTGTACAGGATGTATGAGGGTATTGCAGAAGGAAAGGTATCGGATGGGTGCTGCTCGACGCGTCGTGGTCGTGGTGATGGGGTGACAAACGTTACGGTAACGGTACCTCATCCGCGGAGGTGACCATTAAGGTGGGTTTCCCACATACAAGGAACCCATCCAATTAGGTCACCTCTGATCCTATTCGGGAGACGCCTTAGAACGCGACTCAGGACACACCCGAGCAGGGGCAACCCCTTCTACCTCCAAGAGATGAAGGGACAATGACCCGCTGGGTCAAGCGTTTGGGGTTCTTAAAGAATACTTGTAAGCTACCCTCCGACTTTCTGCGCCCTGATTCTGATGATCGTATGTTATTTAGATATCTCACCCCGACGAAAGCAATCGTCCACGAGCGGGAAGCGAGGCAAAAGAGAGGGAGATTGATCCAGACTCTTGGTCTCTGGTTGATTGTGAATTAGATTTCACGCTCGCTACGAGCTTGGTATCATTCGGGGAGTTGCGTTTGATTGACCATTTATGTATAAGTACTGTCATCGTTCTGCATACTGACCTATTTCGATCAATTCGAATGTCACAGGTCACACAGCCCAAAATTTTCGAAAATTTTTCAAATGGTCACTAGGTCACAGGGGGTCTATTCGAATTGGGCCGGAATGTGACTAAAATTTCGGAGGGGCCGAATTTGATGACATAACACTGCGAGGCGTCTACGACGTATATTCCTCAAGTCTACTATATCGAAATACACTTAGTTCTTGGTTTTTTGTCTTCCGCCCTGGCTTTGCCTTTGCATTCTTCTCAAGAACAGTCGCATCACAGCGTGTACTACTATGGGTGGCTTCCTCAAACCTTATCAGACGGGCATGGCGGTCCATTCGAATTTCTGAAAATGTCACGGGTCACTAGTCAACTATTCGAATACCCACTTTTGTATGAACTGGTCACGGTGTCATGAAGTGCCGCTTTTCCCCCTATCTTTTCCTTTCTTAGCGCCCATTCCCCTTTCGGCGCCCGATTGTCACTTTGACGCCCATTCGTTACTTTGACGCCTACCAGATACCCGGTTCCCCTCCTCCCATCATTCCCATCATTTCCCTTCCCATCCTTGTTCTTTCACATCGTCTTCACAACCTATCCCATCCATTGTTTCCTTTGTTCTCTTTGTTCTTTTATACACAACAGTTACTCATTCCGGACTCGCTCTTATTCTATATCTGGACTACTATTGTTCCTTCCGAAGTTCCCTATTATCTTTCTTTATTCTCGCGCGACTCATATTCCAGTATATAAGCTAGGCAGTTTACACCTGGTCCCTCATCTTGACCTCTTGTCATTGGGACCAGGTGAGTAGTTAACTTCGCTTCTCTTCATCTTTAATATATCTAACTTGTCATTGGGACCAGTTATCTACCTGCTCTTGCCCTCTGCTCGCTACCTCTGTCGTCTCTGTCGTCGTCTCTGCTAGTCGACTTCCGCCGCCGTTGTTTCTATAGTACTAGCGTCTAGCGCTTTAGGACACACGGGTCACAGGCCATTCAAATTGATCGAAATAGGTCAGTAATAATATTGGATATTCGCCTCAGCATCGCTGGTCTCGCGCTGACGTTGTTGTGAACTTGGTACTATATCTTCCTTGAGCTTGCTGCCAAGTCCGCTTAATGTCGCTGTCGATCATATTTCAGTTATCCTTTCACCGTATCCCCGGTCTTGGTAGCTAACTCACTTTGACCGTACCTCAAGATTTTACGAACTACAACTTTGTGAATGATGAAAAAAAAATGTTCGAAAGCTCGGGTTAATCCGTCCTGCGCCAGAATTTATTGTAGAGGGCCTGCCCTTGTATACGAATAACACGATTATTTTCAAACGCACTCCATTCTGGCCCTATCGGGCCACGGTCCAGCTGTGAATCTGAACTCGTATCGCAATGGGCCGTAGCAATGACGATGATACTGGCTTACTGATCTATATGAGTACAATGTAAAAGACGAGAAAGTGGGAGGGTTAATATATGCTATAAATATGAGCAAGTACTAGATGTTGTTCTCAATATATCCTCTCAGTTCGATTCATCGGACGGATTCTATGTTCGTTGGTGATACTTGTATCGTCGGTCCCATAAACTGGTGTCTAAATCGGTCGAAAGTGAGAGTCATCAGAACGGGAAAAGACCCTTGGTTCCAGTTTGTTTGACACAGTGACTGCACACTGGGGGTTTTATATATGTACCGACTCGGAAGGTGATCAGAGGCTTCACACCTCTCTCTCGCAACAAGCAGCCCGTACATACCCCTCTGGCTATGAGGAGGGTTATACGGATGCTCAGAACGGAATAACACTATGGAGTTTCTCATCGGCGCTGAGGAAGATCCTCATCACGGTTCCTCGTTGATGTAATTCTCAATATACACCAGCCGGGACTTCTGATATGACTACATTCTGCCTGGCCTGTCGTCTTATATGTGGACTCGCTATCGGGTCTCGAGGAGATAGATGCACATGATTCCCGTATCCAGAGCTCACATTTGCATCGGCGTGCGCACTGCGTCGTCGATGGTTAAAGACTAACCAGAGATGACCTCGAATGGAATCTACTTCACCAAATTTTTGGTCGAGAGTAACAGAGACCGACGGGTGAGTACAGATACCTAGGCCATGTAACCGTTGTCATTCGTTACTTCTGGTAATGTAGAAATCATCAGGTTAGCAGAGCTGGGGGATCTTGCACAAGGCGAGACGGACTTGCTTATCATTTGGCTCCACCTAAACGGCCTCGTCTAAGGCGAGTTCTTCCGACAATTGCACTCCGATGCATTTTCTCAGAGCTATGTCTCCGTGAGTTGCTTGCCTCCATTGTAATGATTACCAACCAACCAACTCGCGTTAGCGCCGAGCAACGAAGGTGCAGGTTGCAATTTAATCTCTTCGAGGCCGGGTCCCAAGAAAATATTTTGCGCCTGAGCATGTCATTGGAGGCATGATAAGGTCATTATTATTTTAGCGAACGAGTAGGATGAAAGCTGAGTTATGGAGAACATGCGACAGCAGTTTGAAGATTCGGGGTTTGAGAGAGTTCAACAGGACCAGCTTTATGCCGTGGTCAACCTTAGAAATTTCGATGCAGCTCCAGGAGTAAAGATCCCACAATTACCTGGAATGAGCTATCAGAAATCGAGGCACAAGGCTGACACAGCCTGAAAGCGAGTACAGACCGTATGTCGAGCTTTTAGCCATGAACAGTGGAAAACCTCCTCCAACGTTACCGAGTCTGAGTCCGGACCCAGGGCACAACTCATCTGTAATTGCTCATGACCGATAATGTTGATATGCACATTATATGGAGTGGACGCCGTCGATGAAGGTTTGAGTAATTGATAAGTGTGCTTCGACTTTGCGAACGACAAAAACAAAAGCCGACGGCTATGGTTTTCTGGAAGTGGAAGATGAATGTTGAACATTGAATGTTGAAGTGAAGGTGAAAGGGTGTGAGTAAGGATATTCGAGAAAACAGAGGCGTGAGATATCAAGAAGTGTTGAAATGTACCCTGAGCTGTATTGGAAGGAAAGGAACTGGGCAAAATGTGGTGTGCTTGAAATCCCGATACACAAGACCCTTAGAATTCCACTTAATAGCCAGTCCGCGCACCCTCGTTGAGGATAGGCTATAGCCCTATATACATCCGACTTTCAATGCAGTGGGAGAAGCATCGCCGGGGTGGTGTCGAGAGGTTGTAGATTGGGTGTATTTGGGGGGTGCTGAGGTTGTTGCCTGAAGATGGTTGTTGTAGATCTACGCCGAGCCCAGTTGATGCCACCGTTCTGAGGTCGGATAGGAGGTTTGGGACGAGACAGTGGGGAAGAGGTGGGCGTAAAGAAACCCACCTGCTGGGCGCCTTGATGACGCCGGTCCCGGTCGCCACGCGTCTTATTTGCCAAACAGCCTCCAAACAATGCCCAGAACACGCGTTGCTTCCACACAGTCATTACCTTGATGTTGCTCGACCATGATTTCCTTGCTTTCGTCTCGATACTCTCAGATCTCTTCGTGGAGCCGATGGTCAAGAGGCATGATATCCACATCCAAGGTATCTTTCTTTCGCATTTATATCAATCGCGATAACAGGAGCTCACTGATCTATTGCGATCCAGAGACCGGACATGAATCTCGCATGATACAAGTGCGGTGAATTAGCGTAATGGATGCTGTCCTCAAGCCCAACAATGCTCGACGTTGGACATCCGCCAGTAGAGCAAAGTGCTCTAACGTTCTGGAAGGACCTCAGTTTACGGAAGCCAGGTGTTGCACAAATGGCACGATAGAATGCATTTTCAATCCATGCCTCATGCTGACACTTCTTCCGAAATCTTTTCGATCTCTAGCACCGAGACTAGCGCTACCAGAGAACTCTTAAACTCCAATGACGACGGGAAACTACACGACCTCGCTTTTGATCTCCTCGCGCACCCATCCTCGAGCATTCAATGGCGCCGACTCTCGTCTACGCGTTAGAGTGTCGCTCAGCGCCCTCGACTACGGCAAAGACCCAGGAGACGACGGACCTGCCTCGCTTTACCCGCCATGAGGTGAGTCATGCGTTCCTTGTCTCCCTCTTCTCTGTTCTTGTTGCCTCTACCCATATTGTGTGTCATTGAGCTACACGCTGATCCAATCTGTGCGTTAACCCACAGATACGCTTCATTTACCACGCACATTGAACAAGGGCACGGTGCAGATATGAACTGCCATTGCCACCCTGGTACTGGATGAAAAATACCTCAACGAGAAGAGACGCCATCAGTGTCCCCTGCGGATGCTCTCTACGAGAAACCCGTAACTCCCTTGGGTGTTCCTCTTGCGAATGTGGACGGGCTCCCAGAGCGTATAATTCCGGAGACGAGACGATTGATGGGTGATTCAGAGGCTCGTTGAACGAGCGAGCGAGGGAAGAGACCATGTTGGTTGCCGTTCATGATGGCCATAATGGGATGGTGAGTTTCAACCCTGTGTCCCTTGTCGCATGCAAGCTGATGCCAAGTTTTTTACTGGTACTCTCGCAGCCCACACACCGTTCGAATCAAGCCTATTCGGCGCTCTGGTAGCATCACCATCGTTGCCATACTTTCAGTTCGGCCATTGCGGACCTTTCAAAGTGGTAAGCCTAGCATACCTCGCTGTCTTTACCTTCTTGTGACTCTTTTCATTTCAATAACGTCTCGTAGGTGGTTGCTGATTTGGAATAGACTCCGCTTTCCAGCTTGGGTTCCAGGACTAAGCACTACGGGGTTCGTCTTCAGGAGGCAGTTGTATCCAGCACGTCCATCCATTGGAGGTCATCTCGAGCTGAAAGACGGACTTTCTGTCCATACCCCACGCGGTACTAGAGGCTGACAATCCGCTTACTGGTGTCAAAGGTGTGGTAAACGTTCTTTTCCTCCTCGTTGTGACCTCTCTAATACCGATACTCCAGTCAAGGGCGTCGTCAAAATCGGATAAACGATGTTGTCAACTATGGTATCATCGAGAGTGCATGTTACCGGCGGAGTGGGGCGCTGGGAAAGCCACAACCGGGGGGTACGTTTCCGATCCTTCACTTTTCACATCTTCTCGCTCATGTCGAATTAGTCTGCAGCCTTGCTCATTTGTCGCACCCGAGTCTTGTATGGGCTTCACTATTCAACCGAAGCGGCGCCATAGCTAGGTTTTCTATAACGGATGGCGTTCCGTACTCGAAGGAGCTTGTCCTTCGACAGTGTATCCGAACGGGTTGTTGCCATCGTCGGGGCTGGAAGGGATTTCGCGGTATGCAGTGCACTCGCCCCCTGCTATGCATCCAGACGGTCGTTATCTGCTTTTTTTCATATATCTCTAGGACGTCTCGAAGGCATAACCTTTCGGTACTTTCACTACATCCACGATGTATTTTCCCTCGCCGGCTCAGTGAATATTTTCCTTGATTTAGGTCTGTCTCCTCCGTACGAAATCTTACATACGTTTGACACGTTGACCGTGCATCCATTCCACAACTAGTTCGGTATCCGTGTTGTAATCGTTCGAGGGGGGTTAGCGATGGTCTGGGTTTCTACCATAGTCGTCGATTTTTCTTCATCGCTACGTTGTCCGCAGCAAGAGGAACACATCAAAGGCCAAACGAGTCATTCGAGACGATCGTAGGAATGAGTAATACCCACTCAATTTAGGTCCCAATGTTCTGTCTCGAACAGGAGCAGGGACGATATGCAGTAATGAGCTGTGGGGAGGGAGAACGAACGGACGTCGACTTCGGGATGATGGTAACATGGCTAAGATTAGGAAAATTTGTTGGAAGTATGAAAGTGTGTACGGCCTCGTTGTTCCTCCTTCCTTCTTGAACTCCGGACCACCATTGATCAGGTAAGGCAAGTCACAGAAGTGAGGTACGGAGGTAAGTAGGTAAACCTTATGAGAGGAAACTTGTAGCATCCACGGTGATCTCTCTGCAGGAATTTAACCTCCAGTTAACCTTAGCTCGATGAGAGTTTAACAAGTAGCGGATCGCGAACCCTGGACTAAGGAGGCAACAGGCGGATTGAGCCTCAGTCTACGTCTCATAACAGGCGGCACCAGGTTCGATAGAACTGGTGAATTCATGAAACAATCGGTGAATCCAGAACACAATCAGTAAATCACATGAGACTCAGGATGGAAGATGCGTGTTCCACAGCAGGCTTCAGTGTAAATTATTCGTCTGACAAGAATAACGAATCAGCACATGCCCTCGCCGTGTCTCAATTTGCTATCTCTGCGGGCCTCGTCTTTGTTGCCGTACTGCGAAGGACCGAGGAGAGCTTCTCTCTAGAAGCCCATCGGGCGTCCTAAAACCGACCTCGAGGTTTTGTATCCCGGGCTTGGTGGCAAAGGTGACTCAGCCAACGGCTCACCAGCAATTGCTATTGATGATCACTGCGCATTGGCGAGTTATGGCCGTTTTAATCTCCACAGAGGCGTTTTCAGATGCTGACGTTCACACTCTGCCGTATGTGGCAACAACGTGTTCTCCAGTTCTCTGCCCCACCGTGCCCTCAAGAACTATGTCTTTGCGATTGGAAGTACCGCTACCGTCAGCAGAAACATCGCTACCGGATAGCTACGGGGCGTTCTGCTGAACTAGAGACGAACATAAAATGAAACGCCACTCAATCTCGGTATCGGCCGTGACCGTTAAACCCGTGAAAAGCACATCCATCGAGAATCCTCAGCTGACCTGTGTTGGTGAAGAACGATCAATGTATTTCTCCCTCCCGCGAGGCACTTCCACCGCCGCAGTAAGCAGTAATGAATATTGGTTCGACCAATCAATTAAGGGTCATGAGGGTCTTGGATACCTTTCTCACAGCCATCTTTCATTTATTGGACCGTCCACGCTCACAGGAACAACGTTCCAGCTTGTGCGTTCGATATATTGCACTATCTCGACGACATTCATTGGGGGGTACTACGCCTAGGTGATTATATCGATGTATTGGAGCCCTTCACTTGACATATCTGGCGATTTACATGTTCTGGCTATTCCGACAAACGTGATGTGATCTCTCAGATCCCATGTTACCATGCATGTGGCAGAGGACTGTAACGCTTGCCCCACGAGGCCTAGGTGATGCAGAGGCTTCATATACGTAGGCGACTGCAATAGATCGCTCCCTGAAGCTCCTTTCACACCCTCACTCTCAGTCCACCATGAACCCCCAGTTCTTTTCAAATGCTGTAAACACAACAATCGGGGATTATTGCACCATACAACATGTTGAAGGAAACGTGAACAACAACTATTACCCTCACACCAGCACTCAGGAGTGCGAGGCACATCGGCTTATGGTGTGTGGTCATTGTTATTATCTTCCATCGGGGGAGAAGCTAATGAGTGTACCTCTACAAGCCAAGACAATCTCATTTCAGGGAGTTTTTCGAGGGCGATGTGTTTTTACAAGAAGAAACTGAGTCAAGCAACGTGTTCATCCGAAGACCTTCAACCAACCCATCTCGGGCCGGCATAGAAACCAGTGTCAAAGTGGTCAAGAAACATCATACCGCCACAATTTTCCCGTATTGTGACCAGAGGTTCACAGTGATCACACTGGAACAAGAGGACAAGAAGGATGAGGAAGCTACACGCTTTGTAAGTCAAAATTGATGTTTTTTACTGAGAAAGACCGTGACAAGGCTCTGTAGTTGTGGAAGGCAGGTTACGAGGCACTCTCTGCTCATAGGTAAGAAGGAAGCCTGCATGAAGGAATGGGCTCATCAGAGTTTAGATCGACCCACTTCCCTAAAATGGTAGGGTTGATGAAATCGGCTGTGCCTTCGTTTATACTGTATCAAGGTGCGAGTGTGTGTGTATTACTCTCGAAGAGCTGATTCTAATGGTACTCGAATGCAGAGCTAGTCAACGGATTTAAGCTTTATGATCGGTATTGTGGAAAGGGAATTGTATATGATTACCTCAATTATACACGAGTACGTCTATCATTCTGTATTCAACATTTGCTGAAGGTGTGTCCACAGCATAATGCGATTCAAGCAGTTCGTACAACTCTGACAGAGGCGAGTTCGCTATTTTTAGCATAGGCGTAACTAACGGTACTTTGACAGGTTTCGGAGAAGTGGGGCGATTGGAGTTTTGATGTCAATGCCAAGACTTGGCACTATGACATCGCTCGCGCGTCCCTGACATCAACAAGATCACAAGGATTTTGGAGTGGAGTTTGGAGTCGGGCGAGAGCTCTTATTTGTTCGCCAAAAGGCTACTGCTACTACACCCCGATCCCACTTCCCTCAGGCACAACCCCTCCACTCCTTAATGATGATGACATCATCAATTGCTTCGAGAAGACTTTCGGTGACCCGTTGTACCTGTGGGCATCGCTTGGGGAGACACGGGCGTGTGTGAAGAGAGAGCTGCAAGATTTTGCAGTAAACAACCTAGTCATATTTGGGGCTACGGCCTGCAAGCATCATGGGATTCTCGCCTACTTCCCTTCCACTCCAACCCCCGAATGGACCTTCGATAATCGCAGTCGCGGCATCAAAGCGAGTTATTCTGCAAAAGGTATACTTAACTTCCTTGTTTCATTTTCCGTGCTAATCAAACTAGTCCCTTCACGCGTCGACTTTCTATTCGATAGAAACTCCCACAAAACTAGCTTGGAACTACGCTTTTCTTTTTGTTTTCCACTACAAGAACGCACTCGGCTCCGGGCGGCCTACCTTTGCCAGGCGTACCTGCCCAATTGTGGATTACCTCATTGTGAAGCATGTAGGTGCACCTGTCTCCTTTGAATGCTCCATCGAGTCTTATATCCTCCAGTGTTCATGGATGAGATCAGTCTCTCCATCAAGGGCAACTTCTCTCCCAACCTTCCGCCCGCCTATCTCTTTGTTCGACCTCTTAGCGTTACCATTGACATCGATGGTTTGCACGGCATCCTCTATCCAGTAATCGACCAGTTGATCTACTGGGCCATCAATCCAGATGGAAAAACTATACTTCGTCAGGAGGAATGGGACAAATATGGGATCCCTAAGCTTGCCGTGACATTACTGGTGGGATCGTTTTGGGACAGTCATACGTACAGTGTCGTTCAAGATCGGATGCGTCTGAAGGGCTATGAACCAACGGACAGAAGGCGATACGCACAGGATCACGGTTATCCTGAGCTGATTCTTAGTATGCACCTTCCGTTTTTCTTTGCCCTGCAACCATATTCAAACTTGATCTGTAGGTTACCCTCACGCTCAGCGAATTGTGGAGCTCAATGACTCAGATACTGACCAGTATTCTTGCTCTAAGTCGGAATCTACTTCAGGTCCAAAATCACCAATTAAATCCGACTCGGGGGATGGCCTTGTTCCCGATCCAGAAAGCAAAATTGAATCCAATTCGGGAGACGCCCCAGAATGCGACTCGAAACACACACCCGAGCAGGAGCAACTCTCACTACCCCCAAAAGACGAAGGGACAATGACCCGCTGGGTCAAGCGTTTGGGGTTCTTAAAATATGCTTGTAAGCTACCCTCGGACTTTGTGCGCCCTGATTCTGATCATCATCTGGTATTTAGATATTTCACCCTCACGAGACGAGACGAACCTCCCAGGAGCGGCAAATGAGGCGAAGAGGAAGGAGATTGATTCAGACTCTTGGACTTTGATTGATCGTGAAGATTAGACTTCACGTTCGTTACGGGCTTGGTATCATTCAAGGAGTGAAGTTTGATTGACCGTTTATGTATAAGGACTGCCATCGTTCCCGGACAATTAGTTGGATCTTCGCCTCAGTATCACTGGTCTCGAGCGCTGACGTTTGCGTGACCTGATCATTATCCGCCTTGAGCTCGCTGTAGAGTCCACATAATGGCGCTGTCGATTATATGTTTCAGTCGTCCTCTCACCGTATCCCTGGTCTCTGTAGCTAATTATCTCCAATCGTACCTCAAGGCCTCATGAATCACAACTTCGCGGATGATCGTAGGGTGCCGAGAAGATGAATGCACCGTAGTCGTATAGACGAAGATGGTAAGAGAGTAAAGCTCTGAGAGGCTCGGTGGGGTTGAGGTAGCGAGATAGAGCTGAAGTCTACTGACAAAGAAGATCAGGGAATGCACACCATGCTCTCAGAATCGACATATTCCATCAAAAATGTCAAGCAGCAGTTTACCGAAGGTGAGACGTTACAAAGCGGTAAAGGGACTGCAGGTACACGTAGTGAACCACAGAGAGAAAATGTTATCTCGCGGACTCGTTCTCGTCTTGGTGTCTCGAAGTTTGTCGTTCTTGAGTTCGAACCCAGACTCCAGCTAGATAATGCGTCTACCATAATTTCTGACCTGTACAGTATCTGTCGAAGAGAAAGACCCGAATTTATCTACGGTCGCTATCAGCTGGGGCATAGGTATTCTTGGCAAGAAAATCTTCGTCGGTACAGGAGATAGACGGCGAGACGGGGCCATACAGGATCGGAGAAATTCGGACGCTTTCGGCTCGTAGCGTTACAATATCGAAGTGAAATGTGTGCCACGTCGCTCAACTGGAAGGGTATATTTAGCCCCATCCTCCTCATGGTATGCCACCCTCTTGTTCAACATCCAGCCTCGTAGGTTTAACCTCAAAGGACTATAGTAAGGGAGGAGAGAGGATAAAGGGACTCTCCCGCACCATCGATAGCTTGGCAAGGATACAAGCTAAGCTAAGGACCGTACGGACTTGAGAGTGGCGCCGATCTTCTGCATCGATTATTACTCAGAGTATCCTATAGTTTCGTTCTGTCGAGTGCCAAGAGGTCATGGTGATGGTCTCTGCTGGGCACAGATAAACACACTCGTCTCCGAAAACAGACGTGAAGCTCACAGGGTAAAAGAGAGAGGCATACTGCGTCTGGACTTCATCAAAGTGAGTATCAGCATCGAGCCCATTGGGCACTGTTTTATCTCGTCCCCAATATCATGATTAGAGCTGGCTGGTCACTCTCGTAGACAAATGGCTCAGGGGCTGTGAGCTGCTATCGAGGTTATGCGAGAACGCGTGGCTACATGTTTCCGGGGCCAAGCAGAATCACAGAATCATTGGAATGGATCGAAAACGCATCACAATGCCATCGAGAAACATACCATCCACTTTTCACATCATTTGGGTTCTGATTCTTACCGATCATTTCTTAGATCGAGGTGCGGTACAGGGTCAAGACTTACTCCATGGTGTCTCAAGAAATCAAGTGAAACTACGCACTCACAATCTTTGGGTAAGTATTGCAAGGATCCTCAATTGTTTTGCCCCCTCATGTTTTTTGCTTACAGCTCAACTTCAGATCGTTCATCTCGAGCGAGTATGACCCGATCCCCTGGAATGCTAGCCGTATTCCGAGCGTCCTGGGCTTTGTACTTGCATCATACAAGCTCGAAGATACGTAGCGGCTCACATTTGAACCGGCGAGTCTCCGGTGTGCATACCGTTCGTTAGCATATCTAATCTCACGACAGCACTTTTGATAGGGCACCGGCAAATCGGTCCTTGAGAGGAGATTGGAAGGCGCTAGCTCAACAGCGATGACTTGCTCAATCACCGCTCGTCTGACAGGAATGATGGATCAAGACGTGTTCTCGTGTCTCTATCTGCAGCCCGTGTCTTTGTTGACTTTTTTGAACGAATGAGGTGGGCTTTATCTCCTCGAGGACCCCATTGGATGTACTAAACCGACCACTATGTGGATCCGGGTTTTGTGACAAGGATTCCGCTCGGGAACCTCCCACTAACGCCAGCGTATCAGGTGTCAAGTACACCGGCGCGCTGATATGGGTCTATGTATGTAAGGGACTGGAGCGACAATCTCTCTAGCTGGGTAATGAGCCCGTCACGAGGTCTATTTCACACTTGATGGGTGCTGCCTACCCCGAGGGGAGCATGCTATGATCTTTCAAAACCCATGTTCTCAAGCATGTGGCGGCGTTGATGGGGCACTCCAGCGCCTGTCTCACGAGACTGAGGTGATGCCGAGGTTCATATACGTGAGCAATTGAAGCAAAACGCCCCTCCGTTGCTCCTTTCGCACCCTCACCTCAGCCCACCATGAACCCCCAGTTCTTCACAAATGCTATAAACACGACAATCGGGGATTATTGCACCATTCAAAGTGTCGGAGGAAATGTGAACAACTATTACCGTTACACCAGCCATCAGGAATGCGAGGAGGATCGGGTTATGGTGCAGTTATTGTCATTATAGTTTGTCGGACGAGAAGCTGATAAGCCTACCTCTGCAAGCCGAAACAATCTCATTTCAGAACATTTCTCATCGGCGATGTGTTTTTTCGAGAAGAAACTAAATCGACAAATTTGGACGTTGTCATGCGGAAACCTTCAACCAACCCATTTCGGGCCGGTATAGAAACAAGAGTAAAAGTTGTCAAAAAACATCATATCGCCACCATTTTCCCGTATGGTGACCAGAAGTTCACGGTGGTCACACTAGAACCAGAGGACAAGAGGGATGAGGAAGCTACACGGTTTGTGAGTCAAAAGTTATGTGTTAGATCGAGAAAGGTGGTGACCGGGTTTTATAGTTGTGGAAGGCAGGCTACGAAGCACTCTCTGCTCATAGGTTGGAAGGAAGCCTGCATAGAAGAACTGGGCTGACCAAAGTATAGATCAATGCAGTTCCCTAAGATGGTGGGATTAATGAGGTCAGATGTGCCCACGTTTATACTGTACCAAGGTACGTGTGTATGTATTACTCTCGAAGAGCTGATTCTGATGGTACTCGGGCACAGAGCTAGCCGACGGAGGCAAACTTCTTGATCGGTATATCATGAAGGACATTGTATTCGAGTACCTTGAATATACACATGTATGCTCATCATTTTGTATTCAACATTTGCTAAACGTGTCTACAGTGCATTGCAATTCAAGCAATCAGTGCCAATACAACTCTGGCAGTAGGGAGTCGGCTATTTTTAGCATAGGTGTAGCTAACAGCACCTTGACAGGTTTGGCAGTCGTGGCACGACTGGAGTTTTGATGTCAACGCCAAGACTTGGCACTATGACATCGCCCTCGCGTCTTTGGCACCACCGCCAGAAGACATCTTCCCCCACTACACCCCGACCCCACTTCCCCCAGGCACAGCTCCTCCACTCCTCGATGCAGATGACATTATCACCTGCTTCGAAAAGACTTTTGGTGACGTTTTGTACCTGTGGGCGTCGCTTGGGGAGATACGGGAGCATCTGTCAGGTTTTGCGCAACATGGCCTCCTCACATTTGGGGCCGTGACCGACTATTTGAATGGGATTCGCGCCCATTTCCCTTCCACTCCAACCCCTGAATGGACCTTCGAAAATCACAGCCGCGGCATCAAAGCGAGTTATTCCACAAATGGTATACTTAACTTCTATGTATTTTTTTTTCGTGCTGACAAAACTAGTCCTCTCACGCGTCGACTTTCTGTCCAATGGAAATTCCCACAATGCTAGCTTCAAGCTACACTTTTCTTTGCGTTTTCCACTACAAGAACGCAATCAACTTCGCGCGGCCTACCTTTGCCAGTCAAACCTGCCTTTTACTAGCAGTTGGATTGAGGGCTGTAGGTGTTTCCTCTGAATGCTCTATTGAGTCTTACATCCTTTAGACCTCTTCATCAATGAAATTAGGTTCCTCATCACGGGCAATTTCTCTCCCAACCTTCTGCCCGCCTATCTCTTTGTTCCGCCTCTTGCCGTCAAGGTTGTCAATGGGATGCACTGCATCTCCTATCCGTTACCAAACCCACTCTTCTACTGGGCCGCCGATTCAGCTGGAGTAAACATAATTCCTAAGGAGGAATGGGAGAAATGCGGGATCCCTAAGCTCGCCGTAGAAACACTGGCGGGATCGAGTTGGACTTATTATAGATACAGTCAGATTCGAGGTTATATGCGTAAGAAGGGTTATAAACTATCAGACGGAAAGCGATACGCACAGGACCACGGTTATCCTGAGCTGCTCTTGGGTATGCACCTTCTTTTCCCTTTGCCCCGCACCCATATTCAAACTCGATTTGTAGGTGACCCTCATGATCAGCGAATGGTAGAGCTCAACAACTCAGATACTCACCAGTCTTTTTGCTCTGACTCGGGATCCACATCGAGTCTAGAATCACCAATGAACTCCGACTCGGAAGATGCCTTTGATTCCAACTCAGAAGACGAAATTGAATCCTATTCGGGAGACGCCCTAGAATGTGACTCGGAGCACACACTCGAGCAGGAGCAGCCCCAAGTTTCTCCAAAAGACGAAGGGACAATAACCCGCTGGGACAAGCGTTTGGAGTTCTTGAAGGATGCTTGTAAGCTACCCTCGGACTTTCTGCGCTACGATTCTGATCATTTCATGTTATTTAGATATTTCACCCTCGCGGGACGAAAGCGCTCTTCAACGAGCGGCAAGTGAGACAAAAAAGAAGGAGATTGATTCAGACTCCTGGTCTTTGGTTGATCGTGAAGATTAGACTTCACGCTCGTTACGGGTTTGGTATCATTGGTGGGGTTCAGTTGGATTGACCATTATGTATAAGTACTACCATCAACTCCGCATAATTATATTGGAATTTCGCCTCAACATCACTGGTCTCGAGCGCTGACATTTTCGTGAACTTGATACGATATCTTCCTTAAGCTTGCTGCCGTTACTTTAATGGCCCTGTCGATCGTATGCTTCAGTTGTCCCTTCATTGTTCCCCGGACTCTGTAGCCACTTCTCTTCGATTGTACCTCAAGGCCTCAAGCAACACAACTTTGTGGACGATGAACAGGAATGTTCGATCGGTCGTGCGCCAGAATCCACTATAGAGGACCCTACTTTAGGTACCAAAAAATGGAGTTCATCATAGATACTCAAGCAGCGGTAGTAAGGCAGTAAAGGTCTGGGATTTGAGGCGAAAGATACACTAAAGCGTACAACCGGCAAGGGACCAGTAGAAGAGTGAGGTCAGTATGGAACGAACCTAAGTAATCATCGGGATTAGGAAATCGAAATTCCAATTACCAATGTGAGTCTCGGATAGAACGAACGCCGTCGAAGCGGAAACGCGGATTCGACTCCACCAGAAGAAAAGCAACAAGGCACAATTCTCCGCAGAAATGACTGATACGTGGCTTCTGACTTTGCCTTTGAAGCTTCCTCGTTTCTGTATCTGCCCAAATGAACGACCTGCGAGGGTGAAATTGTTCGGGGCGTTCACAAGCAACTACTACCGGCAATCTCGTGGCGTTCATAGGGGGAAACGCGAGGGGGGAGCACCAGAGAACAGGCGAGATTGAGATCACCGAGCTACTTAATACTATACAAAAGGAGTGCCGTCAATGTTCAACAGCGCTGGATTGTGGATAGACTCGGCAATGTGGAAAACTCGCGAATAAACCCAGGGCTGATACATGCTGTGCTATAACTCCAGCATCATACCTGAGCGAACATGATCATCTTGCGACGTTGGATGAGAAAATGAACAGAAAACCTCTCGATGACGAGAGGAAGTAGGTAAAGCTACCCATAGTTACCCAAAACAAAGGACGATTGTGGCCGTTAGCGTCGCCACGGCGAGGATCAGATGAGCGAGGGAACGTTAAAATGTTAAACAGAATCGTAGCGGAAGCAATCGTTCTATGTGGCAAGAGTAAGCGTGAACGTCTAAAGGGTCGACCGGCCATATCCAATACTATCGTATCGATGCTGTAACTTAATTGTGACGGACGGCAGTCAAACAGAACGTCTCGCTGGCACAAGAGGAGGAGACAGAGTCGTTCATAATGGCCGATAGAAGTGCAAGGGAATGGCTGTGAGGATATGTACAAGCGCACGGGGACGGGTATCTCTAGGCCCAACCGGCTTTAAGGCGAAAGCCGTTCGCCTCGCCATGATGGATTGGAAGAAAACTACGACTAAGGAAAAGAGGAGGCCGAAGATAACATATTGTAGCACAATGATAGCGACAACCGTTTGACGAGGGAAAGGAAACATCTCTCCGAAACGAGAACAGTAGCCAAAGTCATCCGCAACTACGGATGAATACAATCAGAGTCAGGCCGTCGGCTGCATCATGACAAGGATCCAACTGACCATGATGAACGAAAGGACGAGTATATGTCAAAGAGAAAGTCGGAGGGAGGTGGCTGAATAGAAGAGGTGTGCCGTTCTTTATTTCAGGAGTGGGCTTGTAAATCGTGGTGACCATGACGGTGGAGAAGACGAAAATCCAAGATGCTGATCTGCGTGACGGCGAGAGGATATAGAGGGCAACGAAAGGCGGATTGTAAGTGAGTTAGACATGGAAATCCAGCCGTGCCTTGAACACAAAACCGGAGAGGCGTAATTCAACGATACCATATCTTCGCTAGTATTGGGTCCCCATGGGTGGAAGATGAGCAAACACCTCGCTGGCACAATAGGACAAAGAAAGGTCGCATGTGATGATGAATGAAAGAACAAGAGAAACGGATGTGAATTCATCCAAGCTCAAGATTGAGGCGGAGGCCGTTAGCCACACCATGTCGATCTTCAACCTAACCATGACAAAGGTGAAGAGGGAAAACCAGAGAAGAACCCGACGGGTTGACTTCAGAAAATCTTGACGTTCATTGTTGTTCTCGTTCTTAGGTACTTCCAGTTCAGTGTCACCGTTGACTTCGAGTAGTGTAGAACGAGATGGAAACAGCATCAGTAGCGGATTTGGAGGCTCACGAGTCAAGCAGAACGACGTAGACCTCCTACTGGGATGAAGAGAAAAAGAACAATAGCGAGGTCTAGACAGGGGAGACGCAAAGGAGTGGTTGGAAAAGGAACGCACCTGTGATCGCTCATACCACAGCATCCTCCGAGATCTTCTATCCTCCACAGATCTTCCATGCCGCCCATATTGAGTTGTAGACTAGTCACGAAGTAACGGGTCAGATAGAGCCCAATAGCCAAGCCGTAGCATGAACACATTTTTCAATGTGAATGTCTACATAGACAGACTGTCGATGGGTGGTGGTGGTGATTCAAAGCGAAGACCCGAAAGGGTGGGAAGAATCTGGACGCCCACCACTGAAGGGCAGGTCAAATATGACATCAGCACTCGGGCTGATTTTCCGATTCCCCGATTCGTCGGTTCCGTTTCATGAAGAAATTCGCACTCCACGCATACCTACCTTCTTCTCCTCCACGGCAACTTCTCAATTGTTCGGTTCGCTACGTACTCATACCTTGTCGACTACCTAGCAGCCATCGTCGCAGGCTCTGATACGACCTCCATCGCCATGTCTAATTTCTTTTGATATTCTCTCCCACCCTGAAGCGTGCGAACGAGTTGTTGATGAGGTGGACAAGGAGTACCTCCCTGGGACACGCCCGTTACTCGATACGTCGCAGTATGAGAACTTGAAGATTCTGGAGCGTGTTTGTGAGTGTCATCAGGTCGTATAGTTGGTGACGAATGTTTACTTGAAAAAGAAAAGAAACAAATCCCTCCGAGTCCTCCCACCAGTCCCCTCCAACGGCCCACAAATCGTGCTCAAAGAATCTGGAGGGAAGATTATCCGCGGAAAGTGAGTACCTTGACACCCCACATCTGAACCTAAACCTAAACACCTCACCAGCTTCATAGCCGAAGGCACTCAGATCCGAATCCCCCCTTTCTGTGTTCGCCACAACCCTTCAACCTCTCGCCCTCCCCTGAGTCATTCATCCCTTCCCGTTGGATCCCCCACGAACTTGAACTTCCTGCTTTTTTGATCACGTTCAAAGCAGACGCGTTTATTCCCTTCTCCTACGGCCCAGCAAACTGCGTCGGAAAGAAACCTTGCCAGGAACGAGATGGTGATGTTTTTGACGATGTTAATCCAGAGGTTTGAGTTCACGTGGGTAGGGGGGGGGGTGTTTGAATGGGAGGAGTGAGTAGGAAAAAGGGTTGATGCGTCTTCAACGGGGAATGTGCCATTGAACGTGGTTTTTAGGTCGAGGTTCTAGTGCAGGGTAACGTACACTGAGTCGAGGCGAGGAACTAAGTACTGTAGTAAAATTCAGACGCAACCTTCAGGTTACTGCTTCCCTCATTCAAACAAGACATATATTGCGTCTCGATGAGGTAGCACTGGATCCCCGACGATACGAACCTCGTATCTATTAATAATGCTTCAGTGACGAAAGATGGACATATTTGTCGCATAATGGTTCTAGCTACCCTCAAAGAGTCAGGAACGATCTCAACTGACGGTATTTGACGTCTTTGGTCCCTCATGACGTTTGGAATTTCCTTCAGGCTTCCGCTAAGGTTGGATCCACCAGCACCTAGCGGGGCCAAGGTGAGGTAGATTTGTAGATCAGCTTTTAGACATATTAGAAGCTTAGACAACGAGCAAGTTGAAGGAGGCGACGCGATATCGAAGTGAGCAGTGAGTTCGGGCGTGCCCTCAACTCGGTGCGGTAGCCGGCCACTCAAAATGGGTCGAATGAGGTCGAAAGAGTAATGAGATACGAGAGCCTGGGACAAAGTGGCAAGCTTAGCCCCTCGGTCCACGAGAAGATAATGGAGACACAAAACGTCCCTCAATCCACTTACCAGGTTTTCTTCCAATGCATCATTATTTCGGGTAATATCGACACGCATGGTATGCGGGGCGGAGGTTGATGAGGATTTGAGAAACCGAGTGTGCTTGGACTTGTGAGCCCTCTATATCTATTTTGGTGAAGATGGGTAGACCTGGTGCAACAGAGCCGCAAGCCACTCGCAGGGTACATAAAGGTTGGCGTTGATGTGAAAGGGTGCTCTCGTGAGTAAGTGGCTCTAGGTAGACACTGTCATGAAGTGCCGCTTTTCCCCCTATCTTTTCCTTTCTTAGCGCCCATTCCTCTTTCAGCACCTGATTGTCACTTTGACGCCCACTTGTTACTTTGACGCCTACCAGATACCCGGTTCCCCTTTCTTCGTCATTCCCATCATTTCCTTCCTCATCCTTGTTCTTTCACATTGTCTTCACGACCCGTCCCATCCATTGTTTTCTTTGTTCTCTTTGTTCTTTTATACACAACAGTTACTCATTCTGGACTTGTTATTATTCCATACCTGGACTACTATTGTTTCTCCCTTGTTCCTTATTATCTTTCTTTATTCTCGCACGACTCATATCTCAGTATATAAGCTAGACAGTTTACACCTGGTCCCTCATCTTGACCTCTTGTCATTGGGACCAGGTGAGTAGCTAACTTCATTTCTCTTGACCTTCAATATATCTAACTTGTCATTGGGACCAGTTCCTTTATCTGCCCTTGCTCTCTGCTCGCTGTTTCTGTCATCTCTGCCGTCGTCTCTGCTAGTCGACCCCTACCGCCATCGTCTCTGTATCCAAAGCCTTAGCGTCTAGCACTTTAGGACAGACACGAGGGGTGGGACACCCAGGCCCGTTAGAAGGTACGCTGAGGAACATTGAAGCTTTGCTCAAAAGGAGTAACCCTTGACAATATCAGGGTGTCCCCAGGGATGGGTTGCGATTGAGGTAAAATAGGTTTCATGACGGACCTCGTGTCTCAAAAGAGGTCGATAGTTGTTCATTGGAGGTCCAAGATCTGAGTCTTCATCAGGAACAGAAAACTTCAGTGATTTGATACAGGAATGTGTCACCTAATACGCAAGAGCCCCAGAATAGGACGCGGGGGAAGCATCACTGGTGGTTTAGACTTTGAGGAGGTTCCAGTCAGTGGAAAAGGCACAACACGTAACAAATGCTAAGGTTGTTACCTGATGATGGTTTTTGTATATTGGTCCTGAGCTCAGTTGATACCACTGTCCTGAGATTTTGAGCTAAGACAATACTGTGATGAGGAGGTGGGTGTAAAGGAATAACACAGAAATCAACCTGGTGGGTGCCTTGATAACCAATTATTGTTCTGTTCTCCCAGAACACGCTTGCTTCAATACCATCACCACCTCAATGTTGCCTGACCATGATTTTCTTCCTTTTGTCTCAATACTCTCAGTATTGCCAACATTTTCATAGAGCTGATGGTTACGAGGCATGAGATCCACATCCAAGGTGTTTTCCTATATAGGTTGCGATAACAAGAGCTCACTGTCCTAAAGCGCTAGACGCAAGGACTTCGGATACAGAGACGACGGCGGCAGGAGTCGACTAGCGGAGACGGCAGCAGAGACGGCGGAGGCAGTGAGCAGATAGCAAGGGCAGATAAAGGAGCTGGTCCCAACGACAAGTCAGATACATTGCAGATAGAGAAAGACAGAAATAACTACTCACCTGGTCCCAACGACAAGAGGTCAAGATGAGGGACCAGGTGTAAACTACCTAGCTTATATACCCAGTCAGAGGTCTGAGATATGAGTCGTGAACGAATAGGAAAGACAATAAGAAAACAATAAGGAAACAATAGTAGTCAAGCATAAGACAATAACGAGTCCGGAATAAGTAACTAGGAGATGAGAGAAGACAATAAAAACAATAGAATGAATGGGTCGTGAAGAAGGTGTAAAAGACAATAGTGTGAGAAGGAAATATGTGGGAAGGGGGAACGGGCGTCTGGTAGGCGTCAAAGAA
>JANHQD010002385.1:0-12031 GCA_024721195.1 Marasmius sp. AFHP31
GTTGCGAGCGGAAGCCCCTGTTGGCGCACATCTCCAAACCACCATCGTCTCTCCAGGGTTGAGCTCGCAGCCAGATCCTCTCAGCTTCCTGTTCCCCTAACTGGTGTACTCTAGATGGGCATGATGATGAACATCTATTTCTTCAGCTCGTAGCAGTAACAAATTACTCACCGTGCAGCTTTGTTGACAGATCGTCTGGCTCCGAATCCAAACCGCCTGCAATGATAGGCAGGAGTAGAGGAGGCTGGCGATGAGCTTGAGATTGCGAAACGCTGGCGGTTTCATTGATTATTCTGGAAATTTCTGGTAGGAGAGTGTTGCGCGAGTATTGGATAAGTTTCATAGGCCAATCGACTATGGAAGCTTTGTTCTGAGTTCAGAGCCTGGGAGATTATAGGGGCTACGAGGGTAGCGAATCGTCCGTTTAGGTATCAAACATGCAAAGTGGTTGGAGAATACGTTGAGAATACGTGTGGCGATGCGGACACGTACGCCGGACCGCCACCGGCCCGTATGATACGCTTTGGGCTTTGGCAGTCCTTCGCGGACAAAATATAATCACAAAACTGAGGGATACCGCCTCGAGGGTCAGCAGCGACAATGTATATGTTAATGAGGTCAATTCGAACATCGAAACGAGGGGAGGGAGGTTCGCCACGCAGGAGAGGTTTTAAATGCAGTGCGATCACACTTTTGCTTCGTTTTTTAATTATTTGATATTTGTCTCTTGGGAAATATACAAGTACGGGTACTGTAAAGCTTATTAGTATCTCTCATATAGGTCTGAGCTCTCTGAACACGCACGTTGGTCGCCCTTCTTCGCGCCAGAAGGAGCATAGATATTCATCTTCAGGCAATCTTCACTTCCAGCCCCTCCAAGATTATCAGCTACGATGTATTGTCAGTTTTTAGGTAAAAAGACTCCCAATATTGACCACGTACCGCTGATGGGACCCTGGATACAAAACTCTGGATATTTCGTCGCGTCAACTACCTCTCCTGACGACTCCTCCGCAATCCTCGCCGTATCCAGAGGCGCAGGTGCCCTGAAACGACGGTCACCGACAGGCGGCTCCGCATAAGGAATGCCCAAGTAAGCGACAGCGTTCGAAAACGTCCTATTTCCTAGGTATTTTGCATATCCAGTATCCACGATGTCTTCTTCGGCAGCGAGCGCGGTGTTCAAGTTGAGGAGAAGTGAAAACGAGAAAAGAAGGACTAGTTTGGGGACCATCTTCACGAACCGTAACCTTGTACTCGTGGTTGCATGACTTTTATAGGGCAAGCTTGGGTCGTGTGGCCAGTGGTTCTGGGGATTTCCAATGGATTTCCAATGACGAAGATGATGGTGGTTGTGGGTGACTGCAAATACCGCCGGGGCCCGCATCGGATGAGTTGGATATACGGCAGGCATCTCATTTTCCGAACTTCCGCGACCGGCGCGTGCTGGAGAACCCTCCCTGCAACTACTCACGCGTTCTTCCTGCCTTCCCATGGTGTTCGATGTCGGACGACGGGAGGCGACGCCAGCACGGAATCAGCAGAAAGACATGAAATAGATGTACATATATGAGATCCTAGCTACTTGAACTATATCAAGAACGCAGTTTTGAATTCTTCCTCCGATCCCAACTGTCCTCAAGCCTGTTGTTCTTCGGACTTGTCCGCAATCACTTGACATCTTCTACTCTCGTTCTCAGGCTCCTGCTCCACGAAGCTTCCACTGACCTCAGTCGAGTTGCCGGGATCCTGCTGGAGCACGATGCGCTCCTTGGTGACGCCTTCGGCTCCGTCAAGAACGTACCGCGGCCATTCAGGTGACCTAGAAAGCTTGTGTGTGTTCGGGTCACCATCTCGAACGAACGAGATCCAATAAGCGATCAACTCTTCCGCAAAAGCCTTCTCGATGGGAGCCATAGGCCAGAACTTCGTCGTACCGTTCGCCCTGATGAATAATGAATATCGATCTAATGGTCACAATGGAATGGAGGCAACTCACCCAGTGTCCGTCCCTACGAACATCATCCAATTCTCTGCGGCATGCTGAACGGCAACGGTCTGGATAGGATGGGGTTGAGGTTGATTGTAGCGATAGGTCCAAGACTTGGGTGCATCAGAGAACGCTCCGCCCAGGATTTCCCGCTTTGAAAATCAATGAGGTTTACCGAGGGACGGGAAAAACGTTGTACCACAGCGGACTCACTGCACAAATCAACAAGTTTTCGCCAGTAACAACCTGAAAACGTTGCTCTTCGGACTCAAAGTCGCTGATAGGAGCCACCTGAATGTTCGGTGGTTCAATAAACCTACTCAGACCATGAAGAAAGACAATGTCCCACCGCGAGAATGTCCTGAACATCGGAGCTGGAGAGGCCAGGATAGGCTGACTGAAGGGCTTGAGTTATGTTTGTGCCACCAGACACAGTTTCGTTAGAGGTCGCTCTAAGGAGGAAGCTCAGTGCTGAGAAGCCGTTAAGAGGGTCAAGGCTACACACCCAACAATCAGAGGGACCTTGGCAAACTTGCCCTCTTTGACGAGGGTCGTGGGATGTCCAAGGATCACCTTGTTGTCGAGAACAGGCAGGTATTGCGCGTAGGGACCATCACTATTGAAAACTAAAGTAAGTGCTTGAAGACAAGAGACGAAGACAAAAGACATACAAGGGCGTCTCCTGTGCACGAACCAAGGTCGGCACATCCGCGCTCCTCAAGCAGGCCATCTTCTCAGCGACATCCCCAGAACCACATCCTGCAACCGAAGCAAAGTGTTCGAACAGCGGTTGCTGTTGCTCCGGGCTCGGGGTACGTGCTCTGTACACACTCTGGGCGATGGCACCTGAGAACAACTGCTCGCCAGCGTTCGCGATTAGATGAAGTTGCACCGATCCACCCCCCGCGCTCTCGCCGTTGATAGTGACCTTAGTTGGGTCGCCACCGAAAGATTCAATGTTAGCCTTGACCCACTTGAGAGCTTGTATCTGGTCCAGAAAGCCGGCGTTGGAGTCTCCGACTTCGGGATCAGCAAATTCGGTTGTGGACAGGAAGCCAAAGCTGTCGAGTCTGTAGTAGACTGAGACAACGACCAGGTTGGGGCTTTGCTGGATCCAGTGATCGAATGGCCAGTTTCGTGGGTTTCCATTGACATAACCTAAAGGGTAGTTTGAATCATCACAGACAAAGAAGGAAAGAATAAGCTGAATTTACCTCCGCCGTGGATATAGAACAGAACGGGGACTACGAGTTGAACTGGGTCAGCATACCTCCTTGAAGCATCACCATTGCAACTACGCACGGTTATCCCCTTTCTTTGCGCCGGCAGGAGCGTAGATGTTCACCTTGAGACAGTCTTCGCTACCTGCCCCTCCCGGGCTGGACGCTATGCGAAGAAAGAAAGTATTGTCAGTAACGCACTGAATACAAGAATGGCAGCACGTACGTCCGAGGGGCCCCTGGATACAGAAATCCGGGTATTCCGTAGCATCGACTACCTCTCCACCAGACTGTTCTGTAATCCTCGTGGTATTGAGCGGTAAGGGCGCCCGGAATCGTCGTTCACCAAGAGGAGGCTCCGCATATGGAATACCTAGGTATGCCACAGCATCAGAGAACGTCCGGTTCCCGAGATACTTTGCGTAGCCAGTGTCTACAATGTCAGACTCTGCCGCAAAAACGGATCTAGCGCAGAGAGCGGCCGAAAGGAGGAGAGCGAGCGACTTGAAAATCATCCGAGCAGGTGATCTGAGGCTTGGTTTCTTCAAGTTTCAGTGTGGTTTTATAGCGAACAAAGTGGTCTCATGAGCAGCTGCTGGGACCCTGTCAGGCTTTCGCACGTGGAGAACAAAAATCATATTATCCGGCAAGTCGGTGGACGGCTGAGCAGCGAGTTCATTTACCCTTGCTTCTCGGTTGTGACCTTTTGGAGAAAAGTCGAGCAATGAACCGTTACTGTTTGACGATCACGAAGCGAAAAAGATTGGACTTACAGAAGCCTGAAAGTAATCAAAGTTCGAATAGCGATGGGCATGCAAACCTGTGCGAAATCCTGGGGAGTTGTGGGGAATTCCGCCAATATCCGGACATCCGCATGGGATGTCGGGGTAGCTTAGGGCCGTGCACGATGGCTGATGACGCCGCGTCCAACCAGGTCCAACCAAGAGGTGGAGGAAAGCAGTTGATTCTGGCGATTTACATACATATGCATTTTGAGCTGGGTGACGAATGATATAATGGGCACGGGCACAAGGAAGCACGTGGGTCCTGCTAGGTAACGAACGAGGTTTAAATCTGAAAAAAGTAGACGTTGAGGGTGCAGATGAGCCTGTATTTCATCGACGAATGGCACAAGAGCGAGGTAACTTGCGACCTGCAACACCTCGATAGCTTCCAACGTACTCGGCGGGAAGTGTTACCGACGTGGCTTTGTCGGATGGTGCGATGACCGGAACGAGGGTCGTGGAAGTAGGCTTCTTGGCGTTCGAAACCGCTGGTATTTTCTTTCTCCTGACTGCTGTCTTTGCCTGGAATGTGAGCTTCTCCGGAACTTGTCGTTCTTTGCGCCAGAGTGTCACGGTACGCGTTTTGCCCCCCTCTCCTCGAACTCTGATGGCCTTGCAGCTCCTGCTTGAAGTCGAGGACGCAGATGAGGATGCAGGTGAGGCCGATGGAACGGGTTCACTGGGTGTCTCTGCTTCATGTGGCCCTCCTCCAGGGATTTGATTAAGTCGTGCATGTGCCATCGCGTCGCGTCTACGTTCTTCCTCCCTCTCGTGAACAGAATCCCAGTCTTTTCGAGAACAGAGAACATCGAATGGGTCGTCCGAGCGACAAAGATCTCTTCCTGAGTACCAAGGCCCAGTTTTCAGTGGTTGGTGAAGGTGCGGTGGGAAATGAGACAATGGAAAGTTGAACGAGGAGGTGGTTGCGTGTGATTTTATGGCCTAGAGTGTATACATCAATGAGTCGAGCAGATGGGCGAAAGGGAACTCTGCGACGCACCCAGTGGAATTCCGGGAGCAGATCGTACACCGGCAGGTTCGGAGTTTGAGCTACTGGTGTCTCGAGAGGGTGAAGATTACACAGAGCCGGAGCCGCACCAGGCGACAAGGGGAAAGCTTCAGTATCGTGATCATGAAAAAGATATCTCTGTGATTATCGTGAGCTGTGTTGAACTGGAAACAAGGTGAACACGACGAACTGGCGCGACCCCATTCAAATATCCTTCAGTGCCTTCCATGATAGACTTCACTATGGAGGGGGTAGCGTTGACAACTGCGTGGGGGTCATCGCGTCGTACTTATAGGGAATGCGATGAATACTGTCCAAGCGGGTTAGAGTAGGAGGGCTGTAGGCCATTGTTGTCGCGAAAGGGTAATCGTGTGGCAGAGAAAAAGAATAGGTCCCAGCTCGGTCCAAGCTACTCTTGCGTTCTGCCACATCAATCGCGACTATGGTAAGGGTATTAGCGGTCTCTTGTTACGGATGTTATCTCACTCCTTGATGTCGACCAGGTACACGAGCAATGAAACGTCTTCTTTACTATGATAGAATTCGAAGACTATTTTCTGTGAAGGTATCTAGGCAGGCTCATTATCATCAGACGGGAGGAAAGGGCACTAAACACACCAAACTGAGTATCGAGCCATTCCAGAGATACAGAACCATCGATTATTCGAAAATCAAAGATCGAGGTCGAGGGCGGCGAGTGTGGGTGAACGGCGTTACGGTCGCGTCGAAAACTTGAAAAACGAGAAAGCTGGTTACGTACTCAGCGCTCTCTCTCTAGCCTACCCTCATGCATCCACGATCCTGGTCTGGCAAATATACGGAAAATGACGCAATACATGTACATTCGAGTTCAACTACAAGATTGTAAACAACAAGGATGGTACACAAAATGTACAAATACAATAACCGGGCTCGCACTCATCAATCAACGACAGAGTGGAGGGGCATTTCAGGATATCAAGAAAAGATTGTAGCACATACAAAGTCAACGGTAGATGGAGGCAACATTTCGATTTCAGCTTGGTTCAGATCAGAGATCTCCATCCCTCGCCTGCGATCACCAATAGTTGTTTCGTTCAAGAGTACCTCTTCCATATTTCGGATACGTTCCAGGGTCGGCATCTATCGCAAACCTATAACGATCTATGAACGACAAAACATCAATGAACAGCATTCAACACAGCAAAATAGGTGCTCACAGAGACAGTGTTCCCCAGCGTCATGCATCCTCCTAAAGTAATTCTCTGGATGATAAGCTCGAGCAGGCCAGCACTTGGTTGTACCCGCCTCATAGAAGTGCTCCTCATCCTCATCCTCGCGCTCTGTGTTGTAGTCCTCCCAATATTCGACTTCTGCCTCTTCCATGTCCTCATCCCCGTCTTCATCTCTACCATAATTGCCACGTTTCACCATCTTGGTCTTCTTGAAGCTCGGATCGTTGGCCCGTGCTCTCGCAAGTGCGTCTTGAGGCGGTTTCGGCGGTTTCGCAATCCGATATCCATAGTGGTCCCCCATCCGACCCAAGTAGCTGCACTTCGTAGAAGCGTAAAGCGTGTTTCGCTGAGAATCCCATCCAAGACCCTGGACTGACGTATTGCCAGTGCTGAGCTCGTACACGAGTCGGCGAGCTCGCACATCCCACAGGCGTATAACTTCGCTCCTGGTCCCACCAGTGAAGACGACTGGAGAAGAGGATACGTCAACTAGAGTCGAGTGTGTTGGACTACAGAAGATCACTCACAAGGCAGGCCATTGGGTTGAGCATAAACTGCGGAGTGGCAGAAGCTTCTATTCTCTGCTTTGAAAGTCAGCACAGGGAGCGGTTGACGATGGTCATAGAGTCGGACATAGGCGTCACTGCAGGCCGTGAGGAAGGTGTTGGGTTCGGAAGCTGGGTCCGACGAAATGTGGCTGATAGTGCCACCATGACCAAGGTAGCGTCCAAGACGCCTCCCCGACTCGAGGTCCACTGATATCAGACTGTAGCCGTACTCGGATTTGACGACAGAGGCGCAAAGAATTTGAGAGGTTGAATTGGGTAGAGCATGCCATGTCTGAATCGAGAAGGAAGGCTGGTCCTGAAGTTGGATAGTGCCGTCCGCCTTACTACCGGCAGATCTCTCGATCTCCTCGTCGTCGTCCCTCCAGCTATCTTCGATTGAGATGGACTTCCCAATCCGTTTGGTTCCTTTGGGACCATGGGTCTTGAGATCCTCGACGTTCCAATACGCAATCTTGCCTTTTCAGGATAACGCGACCTTCCCGGACCATAATAGGACCTTCAAAGCCAGACGGACAGGACAACGTGTGCGTGGGTAGAAGGCTCTTCCTTCGACGACCTTCTGATGCCCAAGCATAGGACTTGACTCTGCTCCCATCAGACAACCACACCAATTTCCGAACATCATCCAATGTGATTTCACCTGCGATGTCACAGAACCCGAGTTCTGTAGTCGAAGTGGAGAAATCCGAGGTAGAATCGTCGAGATGGCTGAAGGAGAGGTAAGGACTGCGATCTTTGTATCCGCCTGCTCCCGGTACAGCGATGAACTGATTGTCCGCAGATATGCAAAGTGATGCGGAAGGACTGAGAATCTGGTCTACGAATATCTCTGCCATTGCCTGGTAAAGCGAGAACGCCTGCGTAGAGGATACCGGGGGTAAGTGGAGGTTCCTCTCCCGGAAACGCGATAGTGGTGTGGTCTTGGGGCGAGGAAGTGGTGTCTCCCACCATGGTTTTTGTGACGATAGTTCATTTGTGAGATCATCTATTGCCGATCTCATGTTGTTAGAAATCATTTGCATGAAAATAGCCAGCAGCTGCCCGCCGTTGATGGAGCCTGTGAAGAAAGAATGAGAAAAAATGAGGAACGGGCGAGATAATGATATATCTCACCTAGTCGATTGCTCTCTGTTCTCCAACAAGGTACCTTCAGTGTGCGCGAAAGAAGCGATGAAATCGATGCCTGAATCCACGTCGCCACTGTCATAACACCACTCGATTCCTATAGTTTTGTGACCAAAGTGAGTTTTCGAAGAAAGAACGAGGAGTAAACCTACTTACCGTCATTCAAAATATCATGAGCCTTCTCAATCAACGTATCTTTTTCCTCATCGTCAACCGTAGTGCTTGCGACCAGCTCCCGTACAATAGAGCACACAGAGTGGAGTATGCCCTCAATTTCCTCCTGTTTGTCCTCTGCCTCGCCTCCAGAGCCGGTAGTTGTTGAAAGTATCTCTGCTGCTCCATCGAGTCGTTCGGCAAATGACATGGTGTTGATGGTCTGGTTGAAAGAAGCCTGGCCAAGCGGTGGACACAAAGGTCAATGCGTTCTTCCCACACGCCAATCTCAGCCACCAGACCAGAAACGTGAACGGTTCGCGCTAAGGCGCGTCCAAAGCAGCTCATCGAGCACGCTTGGAAGCCTCGCAACTCTCAAGCGCCTCGTAAGTAGCTGCGACGTGTTTTCCAGCAAGGTCCAAAGACTAAGGGTCGCGTCCCCACGAAATACCGAGGGTAAGGGTCCACATCAGACGTAGACTTGTTTGGATAGTGACCTATGGGCCGGAGACAGATACTCAGCATCTCTTCGACTCATTGTGATCTTGATCCCGTACACATAATTGAACGAACGGCGCGTCTGCAAATAGGGCTGATGGTACAGTAGAGATCCGCTAAGTGGAAGTAAGCCCAATGATAAGGCTTGGATAGGTCAACAAGTTGTGTGGAATAGCTGAAAGCGCGGACTATAGGCTAGCTGAGTGTCAATAAGCTAATACAAAGCGAGGATAGAAGATTCCCAAATCCCAACTGCACTCCAAGCGCAGTCAAAGTAATTCCCCGGAATAACGGCCACACAACCCGTTCGATCTACAAAACAAACATTTCGGTTAATTCAAGACGACGACGACAGACTGCCTCCCCGTTCAACCACATACCGACGTTTCGCAATTCGATACCCATAGTGATAGTGATGTGCGGGCTCGGGCTGGGCTCAAAGCCTTGGGCTTGGGCTCGGCTTGGAGGGCTCAGGCTCACCAAAATCTAAGCCCGAGCCTTGAGCCTAAGCCCAATGTCAAAGCCCTAGGGCTTGGGCCTGGGCTGGGGCTTGAGTACCAGTGTACAGAAGGCTGCACAGAAAAAATAGGGATATAAGATTGTGTGCCAAATAGCCCAAAAGCTTCCTACCACTCTGTAGTACGTGGATTAGACCACCACCAAGGTACAGGTTGCATAGGTTCGGGCCAATTTGATAGTGAAAAGACACTATTTAGCGAGTACTAACCTCAGTAAAAACCAAATGAGCCACCTACCAGTAGTCTCGGGAGTGATAACACTAAAATGCGCAGAATATTCGACATACAACCACATTTCACTTGTGGATGAGGTGGAGGGCCTGAGCCTGGGGCTTGGGCCCACAAAATCTTGAGCCCGAGCCCTAAGCCTCCCAAAGCCCTTCACCAGGGCTGGGCTGGGCTTTTCAAGCCCCGGGCTAGGCTTGGGCTTGCCAGGCCTCAAGCCCGAGCCCGCACATCACTACATAGTGATTTCGCATCTGACTCAGTAACTGCAGGGATATGCCATCTTAGCATACTTCAACTTCGCGGGTAAAGTTCTCAGGATCCGCCAAGCGTAGTACTTGATAGTACGTACCCTTTCAGATGCCTATATAGACCAAAACATCTTTAAACAGGTCTTTCATTGATACAATAGCGAAGTTGGTTTTGGCAAACGACATGGTCGTGATGGTCTAGTTAAACGAAGCCTGACCTTTATATCCATCGCTTGAAGGTCAATGCGTTTTTCTCACACGCCGATCTCAGCCACTAGACTAACAATGTTCGCGCTCAGGCGCGTCCAAAGCAGTACAGACACGGGTGAAAGCCCTATGATGCATTCTATCTCGTTTTTCAAGTCCCTCATAGCTGCGACATGCTTTTCAGCAACGTTCAAGGCCGTAGGGTACTGAAAGGTAAGCATGTACAACGTAAATTGCCGTATTAAATGTCTTTTCGTATTCTTTGGGCCATCGGACGCGACGCGGACGCAGCAATCAGCAAGATACGTTCATTGGACGCACGGATACGTCGCCAAGACTTGAGAAAACATGAAGTAAAAAGAGACTCGACGTTCAAGAGGTTTGGTACTAGCGAGAGTCATATCTTCGAAAGACCAAGGGTCGCCTCCCTACTCACCGGGGATAAACCCCCGGCGGGTCCGCATCAGATGTAGGCTTGTGTCGATCTACGGCACTGTTTTTTTCTAGGCTTCCCCAATGAATCTTACCTCTTTCTGGATCTCGAAGGGACGTTAAGGATGCAGACACTATATTGCCGCATCAATGATACAGTCTCATCACATAGCCCATAATTGATATAAGATTTTACTAAACACTGGTTGCCGCTATATACTTGTGTCATACGCCGGAGGGCTCTCGTTCGCGTCCCATCGCTCGTTCCTCAACCTTTGGTTCAATATTGTCACCAGTTCCGCCGTAGTCGCCGCGTGCATACCACTGGACGGCTCCGAGTCTGAGGTGGGTGTGATTGTTGAAATCGGCGGAAGTTGATTCAGCGCTTTCGTCTGGGAGGTCATCGTTTGGTATGGGTCGATAGTAGGAGGCAGGAAAGGCATCTGGCGTCGCCGGCGGAGATAGAAACAGCTCCCTGCTACAACTAAAGCGAGACCCAAAATACCACCAACTACGCCACCAACTAGGGTCCCGATCGTAGCTCGACCAGTATCAGTAGTAGGGACGTCAGTGGTTCTTGGGGTGTCAGTTGTCCTGGGATCGTTGAGGGACGTGGCATTGTCGCTCGATATCACCCCACCCAGCAGGGTAGTGATAGCCAGTGTCTGTGTTCTCGGATCGAGCCGACTTCCGTTGGGTGTAAACCCGGGTCCGTACAAATTCGGGACGCCACTGGGAAATGTGGCCAGCTTCACGAGTGCATCATACTGATCGCCGCATTTTTCGGTCAGACACTTGGAGAGGAGAATTAATACACGGGGAGAAGTGCACTTGCCTGGACAGCTAGGTATGCGCGAAGATACACCCTCAAGTCTGAGGCTTCATCACCGTTGCGTACCAATTCAAAACAGCTCCGAAGCAGTCGTTGTGAGTGTTCGGCAAATTTGAGTGAACCAGTCGCTGAAACCTTCCCAGTGTCTGAAATGACGGGTCAGCCACCACCCAACTGCGTAATGAATAGCTCAAATCACCAAGTACACCGTCAGCAGAATTCCAAGTGCTCCCAGTTGCGTTACGAGCTACCTCTCTGAGGCTTGAAACAAAAGATATGCAGCTGTAAAATCGGTATGTGGTAAGGGCTCAGGGTACTCACATATCAGTAAAGTCCTCGTTATTTGAGTTCGATGTCAAAAGCGACAATGATTGCATGGTGACCGCGATGTCGGATAGGGCATATTTGATGTTATCCTGGCGTGATGGGCAGTCTGGATCTCCCACTCGAACACCATCATACAATATCCCTGATCCTTTATAGAGCACAGTTCGTATAAACTGGCCTATCTGGCTCGCCAGGGTCATGTAGTCTGGATTGAGGTTGGACGGTACGGCAGTGGCAAGTGAGACGGTCAGACTTTGAAGAGTAAGTATTCAGGGTTCATCAACCTAAGTGGAAGTGAGGGACCGCATACGTCAGGTAGTCTCTGGCCGTCAGGTCAGTCTGGGCTGTGAGAGTGAAAACTGAGACTCTTACGCCGTTGCACCAGTTGATATGCCGAGGTCGTTTTGATTCTGAGTGAATCCTTCAGTTCAGTCATCAACGTGGGATGGGTCCATCCCTTCTGGTATTTCAATCGTACTCACAGTGTTATAGAAGGTCCCGCCGGCAAGCGTGTAGTTAGCTAACGAGTGAATTCGTTAACATATTCCTCAACAACGAAAGGTGACTCACTGCCATCTTTCGAGCAAGCCATACTCATGGTAGAGTTGATTTCGGGTTTAGCCGGAGAGCTCCTTGACTGTACATCTGCATCAGTGACCGTCATACTCCTGTTGGA
>JANHQD010002386.1:0-42265 GCA_024721195.1 Marasmius sp. AFHP31
ACCAGAACCACCACCAGCGCAGCACCTCAGTGTGCGCTCAACCCTCCCACCGTCTTTTTCTTCACCTATTTTATGCCCCATAGCTCCCCAATAGTATCCCCAAACACAATCTCAGAATCACACAAATCATCCCAATCCAACCCAAGTTCTTATCAATATGGCTTCAACGATCTCGCAAAGGAGAACCTCACCCATGTCACTTCCTATCTCGACCCTCAAAGTCTCCTTGCCCTCGGTGGGGTAAACAAAGTCTTGAATGAGCATGTGAAGGACGATCATACGTGGCGAAGAGCATTTTTGCTCAACTTTTTGGGGGTCAAGCCCGAAGCTGACCTGGACGAGTCGACGGGGCTCCTTCTAAGGAGATCCGAGTCGTCTTGGGCCAGAGAGTATATCCTAAGGTGTTCTCTACGCAGGTATGTGCCTCATCTGAACTCTGATCTAACTCTCCTGAGTCTTTTTCGTAGACGTTGGGAATCACATCGAAACTCCACAATCGCATATGTCCCTGTTCATTCTCAAGTGTCTGATATTCACCTTCTGCGGACTACGAATTTGAACTCGCCTTCCAATACTATGAACACCTCCTTGCTGTCCTCCTCCCTCCAATACGGAATCGTTTCCCGCTCCGTCGTCTTCGCTGGGAAGGTCCTAAAAGGTTTCCTATCGCCTTCGGCGTCAGGTACCGGTCTGGGTATCGGCAACCCGAATACCGAGTTTGCACCAGACGTCTCAGCGTGTACTATGACCTCCGATGGGGGCACAGCCAAGATCTATTGGGGAATGCGGAATGGAGAGGTAGCGTTTTCGACGTCAGCGAAGACGATGGACACGAATACAAGGTCTGCCGCAAAGATTGTTAGATGCTCCGTCTTGGACCAACATGAAGGGGAGGTCGTCGAGTTGGCGTACACGAATGACGAGGGCGGGTACGTGGCATCTGCTGCGAAGGATGGGAGGGTGAAAGTTTGGGATGTGAAGACTGCGAGATGTGTCTGGGCATCGGAGTACTTTGTGCCGGACTATCCGAAGACAGTGAAGATTGCCGCGAGTAAGGCTCACCAAGGGGAGTTTTTCTTGGTTGCTGGGATGCGGAGCGGGGATGTGATGATTTGGACGAACCTCCGATTGGACAGCACAGAACCTCGAGGGACGGCGACGAGGATTAAAGTCCCCTGTCCCGTCCAGAAGGACAGTGACCCCAATCAAGCTGTACCCGACCCAACGATCACCGCTCTCCATCTCGATACCCACACGGACCCTCAATCGGTTCGTGTAATCGTCTCGTACGACGGTCAATCTGAATTCTACCGAATCGACGTCCCTGTCGCCACAACGCCCTCAGTGTCAATCACGACCTTCAAAGACACAAACACCTTCATCGGTACCATCACCTCGATCTACCCTTGCCTAAGCCCCAGCCCCAGTCGTACCGACGAATCGAGCTTCATCATCGCCGGTACTTCAATGGGGTGGGTCTGCGTTTACACTTACCCACCATCATCCCCTGCCGTCATCGAACCCGTCAAGAAGTTCGAAGCCCACGCAGATGGCTCGAGCATCACAGCTCTATCCTGGACGAACACGACGCTCATCACTGGTTCCTCCACCGGATCGACGAGTGTCTTCGATGCGTACACGTTCGAGCGGTTGCGAGTGTTCGGAACGCCTGTTACGAGGCCTCGGGGTGGTCATGCCCCGGAGATGCAGAGTGTGAGGAAGATTGTGGTCAGCGGGGAGAAGGACGTTATGGTCGTCGCTGTGGGTGATAGGGTTATGGGGTTCAAGGCTGATGTGGTGAAGAGGGATAAGATGGTCAAGTTGGGGAAGAAGAAGACCAAGGCGAGAACAGGAAGTCATGCGGCGGTGAATTCGAAGGGATATAGTGGGTTTTTTTCTTGATGGTTCGAGGTTGGGTGATGCGATGCTCATTTTTTTTTTCACGTTTTAGATCAATACGCCTTGAAGCAGCTGATACACGAGTCAGTTCACGAGCACGAGAAAGAGGCGGAGCATATGAAGAAGGTGTATGGTCGGGAACGTCAACAAAGACACGACTTAGAAAAGTTGGGATTGGACGAGGTCGAAGCGGTGGAATATGTGCTCATGCTTAGCAGAGATGAGGCGCTCCAACGTGAACGTGAGGAGCAGCAGGAACGGGAGGTGCAAGCTTTGCTTGAGGAAGGGGTATTCGAAGGTGATTTTGATTTCGGCGAGAGGGCGGGGGCGGGACCTTCGAGGTCTGTGCCCACTCCGCCTTCTTCGAGTGAAGGCTCGAGTTCGAACGAGGGTTCTTCTCCGCCGCCAACTGTGTCGATGAACAATACGCCGCCCCAACGACCGTCGAAACCGACGTATTCGCCGTATACCCCACCACGCGGCACTCAATCGTCGAATCAGAAGATCCAGGTCTCACCGAGATCACGAGAGGAGCCTTGGGAGGCTGGATGGGGAGGCGAGCCGGTGGCTAGATCTTCAGGCTTGGGTGGCGGTGGTGGGATATCGGTGTCCAAGTCGTGGGGATCTGTTGCGAGTTCGATCTCGGATATGGAGTTGACGGGGAGGGACGGCGGAGATGAGTTTCCATCGATGGCTTCCACTTCACCGAAGGTGTCGAAGAGTTCGAGTTTTGGAGAGGGGTCTGGTCGGAAGGGTGCTTGGGGAGGCGGGAGTCCGGCCCTGAAAGCTGTTGCTGGGCCCCCTTCGTCGAGGCAGACGGCCACGCAGGTCTCGTCGACGTCGAGCGGCGGACAGTGGAGGGTTGGTGAAGATGAAGATGAGGATTTGAAGCTTGCGATTCAGTTAAGCCTGGAAGAGGCGAGGATGAGGGGCGAAGCGGTCTAAGTAACGCCCAGATACACTTTTTTGGTCGACGAATCGACAATGGACGGTTCGAATAGAGTATGGCTATGTTTCTTCCTTTCTTCTCTAACCTCCGTATGGCTTCTATCTATGTCTATGCATCCGTATGGCACAAATTCTTGTCACTAGTCTACCTTACTTCTAATGCTAGGCCCGTTGATCAAAGACTGCTGCTGATAGCGTTGTTGACATTTGTGGGTCCACCATCGCGCTTTGAGCGCGAGAAGACGACAACCCTGACGTCATTTCTGAGGTTCCAATGACTGAATGATTCCACAGAGGCTCCGTATAAATTACGCTTCAAGCGCAAAGATCAAGTATTCGTTCTTCTTTACCACTATCGTCACCCCCCACCGCAAACCCACCACTGTTGCATACAAACAAAAAAAAAATGGCCGATTTCGAAGCCATGGGCATCGACAAGGTGCAAGACTGGCGGACTCGCGTTCCATACCACCCCAACGTCTCTGGCCACACAGAATTCGACAGAAAATACGAAGGGAGCTGTCATTGCGGCCAAATTCGATTTTGGTTGAGCAGGGAAAAGCCGTTGGCATCGAAGTATTGTCATTGTAGGGATTGTCAGGTGCTTCACGGTACGTGTGTCTACAGCTCCGATGAGAATACTGTAATGATTTTCTTCTTTTCTCACCTGCGCAACAGGAGCACCATTTCAATGGGCAGCCATCTTTGAAAAGGAAGATCTCGTATTCGAGAACGGTTCCGAGGGGTTGAGCTTCTATCAATCGGGGAGTAAGAAGGCACATTATGATCTTCCTTGCAAAGTGAGCTGCGAGTACTGTCGTGCGCCGATTATGGATGAAGGAAGGAATATGGTGTTGATGTTCCCAACGCTCGTCAAGTTCAAGAGCAAAGAGGAGAGGGAGAGGTTCGAACCAGAGTGCGTTCGATTGGACTGCGATGTTTTGGTTACCACTGACCCCGGGATCTACATAGATGCCATATTTTTTACACGCAGAGAGTCATCGATATACCCGATGGGAAGCCAAAGTGGGAGGGACTGGATGGAGAGGATAAGAGTACGCTGCTCAAGGACTTGCCATGACTGGTACCGCTCGGAAATAGGAATTGGGCTTCAATGTAATACAAAGTAATCGGGACTTCCTATTATACATGAAACTGCTGACCCAGCACCCAACAGTCCTGTTTGACGTGAACCTGGCCAATCCTAAGCCGTGTCAAAGTAGGCGCGACCGTTCTATCGTGTTGACAAAATAAGCATCTTCCTCGAGCTCCCCGGGATTGGGGGAAGAGTCAGAACATAACGTGCTCACTAAGATAATGTAAAAGAATTGCGTTGCTCGTAAAGTCGCCCAAACGTTCCTGCGTCAAGGGAGTAAGCACGGGCTTCTTCATACGACCCATCTCGTATAGGTCGAGGAAGCACGGCTCGATCGGCTGCGAAGAGACCAACTCTTTGAATCGCTCGAGAGACGCGATAGTCGACCCGACCAAGCTCGCAGGAGGCTCTGGGTATCCCTCCGCCTTCAACTCCGCGAGGAAGGAGCTGAGATCGTGCACTTCGTAGTTCGGCCGCGCGACTCTAGTACTAAACCCTGGTCGAGAGGACTCGGAAGGAGCGGTCTTGGGTCGAAGGAATCCATACATGCTACTGTTCTTGCCGTACCGCATGGGATCCGAGAGGATCATGACGAACATCCAGCCTTCCTTGAACGCCTTGCGAGACGGGAACGGCGAACAGATGATGGGGCGCTGATACCACTCTCCATCGACGCTGCTGGGTCCACTGCTCAACATCGGTATGCCTTTCGCCTGGCGATGGAGCTCATACGGATCCTCCGATGAGTATATAGCGGTCCAAGCGCTGCATAGGTCTTGAATCGACTGGAGGACGACGGAGGGTTTCAGAATTGGGGTGGAAACCAAAGAAGAAAAGCGGGGCTGGAGCATGGGTTCGGGATCGTTGAAGAAGAAGGAAAAGGCAGGATGACTCCAAGTGCTGCACTCATCGTGGGAAAACATGAGCGGATGGATGAGCTCGTCAACGCGGAAGAAGAGGGAACGCTCTTCGTATAAAAGAGTTTCGAGGTCGTCTTCCGTGATCGAGGTCCCGTAAAGAACCAGACGGTGGATATCAGGGTGGGCTTCGAGAATCGCACGGAGAGTTTCGATAGTGACGTTTTTGTTGTGGGAAACGTCAAGGTAGCCGATAGGATGCGACTCTTCCAAGACAGACAAAACCTCGATGAGACCGTCCGATGGTATCTGAAGGTCGCTCAGAATGACTCTCTTAGGATTGGCCTCTACGATCTTCGAGATGAGGGCCAACACACTCTGTCCGTAGAAGGGGCTCTCCGCAGAGTGCTGGGCATGCGCAACACGAAGGGCATCCAGGATCGCTGCCGCCTTCTCAGGGATTCGAAAGAAGGGTTCTAGAATCTCCGAGATACTGATATCTTCACTTTGGATGGCTTGCTGAATCGTAGGCCCTAACATGAGGTCTGCGAGAGTTGGCAAGGAGCAACGCGCAGCCTTTTTGGGGTCCTTTGGGCGAGTGAGACTATCGGAAGCTGGGCGCCTGGTTTGGGGACAAGCTACTGCGAGTACGGATGGAGAGATTACTTGGAGTTTCTCGAAATAAGCAGCCAATGTTTCGTCAAGCGTTGGCTTATGATCAGAGATCTCGGTATACTCTTTCGCGTTGAGAGGGTTTTTGCCATGATGCTTATAGCAATAAGATGGGGCTTCGAAGTTAGTGATATCGATTATAGTTATCCCCTCGTTGTTACCTAGGAGAGAGAGAGAAAAATCATGGTCAGAGAACAAAAAGCAAACTGCAGACCCTGCCCTTACTCGACGACTCGTAAAGGCCATGATCAACCTCCATAAGATTATGCTCGTATCCGCTAACGGTTTCGGGGCTCGGTCCAAATGCCATGCCCAACAAGAAATTCGTAAAAGGGCACGGATTGCCCTCCCGTCGTCCACTTTCGGCTATCGACCTGAGTTCTTCACGGATGACTTCTGCATTGCTTTCCACTTTCACCAATTCAATGAAACGACGTGCGGCCTCTATTGGTAGAGTTCCATAGCAACTAAATTCGAGCGAGTGAGTTCAATACTCCGGAGACGAAAGATATGAAAATTTGCTTACTACTGTTGATACCATCCAGCTATACAACGGTAAGTGGCCCTAGGATTTGGCAAACGCGAAATAACGTAGGCTTGGTGGCGACCCATTGCGTTAATTTACCCTTGATGAATGATACAAACGAGAGAGATGAAGGTGAGAGCTTGAACGTGTCGTTGGGGTTGAAACGTTGATGGTTGAAGACTGAGGAATTAGCGTGGTGAAAAGAAGCATAACTGAGGATTCGCAATCGATACGGTTGCTGAGGACAAAGGAAGACTCTGGCTGGCGGCATTTGCCATTCCTGTCATGCAAATGTCAATGATGCATCATGGCTGTAGAAGGATAGAACGCGCCCATGCTAAGCGTCCATAGCGTTCCTCGTCAACATTATCATACCACCATCATGCTCATTGCTGCCTCATTCTATGCCCTCACGACCAACCTCTACAACCTCCCAAACCCTTCTCTTGAAACTTCTATATCCTCGGTTATGACTTGGTACTACACGCGCAGCGATAAACAAAGGCTTAGCTACGCCGCACCCCAGAACCATTAACTGTCACCGCCATAGGGTAGGGTAGGATGTCGCGTTTGAAGGTGGGTTGTACTTCAATGTACGTTACTTTCTCACTCTGATATTCTGCGAAACTCAGAACGATCTCATGTTCCAGGCGTACCCAGGGAAGCTTCCCAATTCACATACGGATGGATGCGGCACTCTCGGACTCACCACTCGAGCTCTATCTCACATCTCTCGCTCGGCAGCGACATGAACTGCAGTCGGTGCTGCACGATGCCTCGAGGCTCATATAATGGTATTTGCCGAACATGAAGTTTTCTCCCATACGGTCCAACAATCATTCATTCGTGCCTCGAGGCTGCGGGCAGCCAGTGACATCTGTGAAGCCAACTACATCCACACATGTCCCCCACAAAGAGGAGTAACTCACGTCTTTTCTTAGCCTCCCACAATACCCGCGGCGGGTCGGTTCTGTCACCGAAAACCTGGTCCGTGCACGCGTTGAATTCAATTCCCACGCAGGAGGCCACCCCTATTTCCATTCCTCTTTCGACGACTACCATTGTTATGGCCTCATCTCCTCCCCCTAAACGTCTGAAGATTGAAGAGGCTAAATCAAAATGGCTATCAAGTGAAGATATAGAAGAACTAAGTAAAGGTGAGCTTTTGTCCTTCTTGGTCGCATGATGATGTGTCTTCTGAACGTTTGAGATCAGACGCAGCGAACTGGAACCTCGACAGATCATACTGGGAGAAAGCAGACCAGCGTTATCAGGATCTCTACAAGCCCGAGAATGGGGTCGATTCCACCACGCTAGAGTTTGAGTTCCCTTCGGGCGTGCAAACCAAATTATACTTCGTCCGGAAATGTTTCGATGCGTTGTACAAGCTCGTACATGAGCGAGCTTACTACGGCAAAACCTCGCTCATTATTGGACAGTCTGGAACCGGTATGGTTCTGTTGCATGAAGTTGTCGAATAGCCTACTCAGAGTACATATTCGTTCCAGGAAAAAGGGTCGCCTTGCATTATCTGGTTTTGAGAACACTCACGGAGTCACCCAAGAGACCCATATTCTTTATCACCACTATGACTGTCTATCTCTTCTGGCAAGGAGAGGTTCTCCAACGGCCTATCTACGACTTCCGCGACGGCGCGGTGCCCCGTTCCCATTTACAGGACCTAAGACTCTTAGTTTTCACTGACTTAGAGTCCAGCAAGTCCACCGCTAATATTCCATCGATGTTTCGAGAATCCCCCTGTGTCATTATCCAAGCTTCCGCTCCCAATCCCGCCAATTACCGTTGGACGAAATATCGCCACCCAGTTGAGATCGGACTGCCCAGCTGGACATGGGAAGAATTCAAATTAGGGTAAGCCTATGAAGTCATTTGTGGTGCCTCTACATTTTATCGTGTCTGAATTGTTACTTTTCCTAGTTTACGTTACGAATTGCCTATGCGATTTAAAGACCTTTTGCATGATATCCACACCTACGCTTCTGACCCTTCGAAAACAACCTCAGCACATGTCGTCTCAGCTTACAACATCATTCAGAAAGCTATCACCGAGGCTAGCTCATCCAAGGCGACCGACGGGCGGGAGAAACTGAACATTACGCTTGTGCCAGATGGGCCAGACGAGGAGTTGAACGAAGACGACGTGGACACACAAGCCACTTCCAGTACTCCTCTGGATCTGTATTACTCTCCGGAGGGAATTAAGGAGGTCCGCGACATCAGAAAGCTTCTTATAAGCACGACGAATATCCGGGATATGGACGAAGCATTCATGGGAGATGTTTTGTTGGCTGAGGCCCTGGCTATATGTGGCCCGAACATGAGAGACATATTGCAGGTAATTCCTAATCAGCGACGACCCGCTGAAATCGACCCATTCGTAGTTCAGTTCAATTATAGGGAGCTTCGTGCAATATTTCTTGGACTCCGAGGGGCTCTCAACTTCACGCCCGGGCTTCTTGACTCCTCTCACAACGTCATCGTCATTACCCCTCTCCCAGAACCAACGTTAACAACCACGGATGTCGTTCCATTCCCGCGCTGGAAACCCACGTTCAGAAGTGCTGCCATTTACAGGACATTCGTTGGACATATTCAAGTCAGTGAAAGGACGGATCAGGAACACATGTGCGGAGTCCTTCAAGTTCATCGCGTTCCCGACTCAGCCGGGCCCTTGTTCAATGCTCTCTTTGAGTGTATGGCCCCGCGGATTATTTCGTGTACTGGGCCGACTTCTCTCGTTCGCATGTACAAAAATCCGCACACCACAGCATACTACAAGACACCAAAGACGCCTGTTCCGCACGCCTTCACGCTACCGAGAGCACCCGTCTACTACTGTTCCTTCGAGCAGGGAAAACTCGGTGATATTTTGTCGGTTGGATCCCTCTCCCCCCACCCCACCGCCGCTTCCTCCCCCTCTGGAGACAGGTACATCTTCTCCGCTGGATCCAACGCTCCTCTTTTCAATGGTATCCTAGTCCAGCCATCAACACAGAACGTCACTCTTTGGATCCTTCAGGTGACAACGCAGCTATCTGCTTACCAAGGGTCGTCGAAAGCGTACTCTTTTATCAACGAGATGGTCGCTGGTATGCAAAAAATCTACGGTCTCAAGGTTACGCTGCGGTATGTGCTAGTAAAGCCCCTTCGCTACGGTGAGAGGGTCTCCGGGGAATGGGAAATGCCGGTCGGTTGGGAGAGCTACAAGGGGCATGTTTTCTGTGCGCATTTACGAGTGCCAACTTGAAGTACGACGAGACTCCACCGACAAGCAATTGCTATATAACGATATCTGTTAACGATCTGTAGTTCAGGTCTTTATTCATTTCTTACATAGGTGGTGAATTCGTTGTCTTCTCTCGTTAGCATGAATGCTAGGTATTCTGTATTGTCATTGTAGGGTTTGTCAGGTGTTTCATGGTGCGTATGTCTACAGCTCCGATGGGAGGAGCACTGTAATGATTTCTGCTTTTCTACCTGCGCAACAGGAGCACCATTTCAATGGGCAGCCATCTTTGAAAAGGAAGATCTCGTTCGAGAATGGTTCTGAGGGGTTGAGCTTTGATCGATTAATCATAAGTGTAAAAGTAGGCGCGACCGTTCTATCGTGTTGACAAGATAAACATCTTCCTCGAGCTCCCCGGGATTAGGGGGAGAGTTAAAACATAACGTGCCCACTAAGATAATGTAAAAGAATTGCGTTGCTCGGAAAGTAGCCCAAACGTTCCAGCATCAAGGGAGTAAGCCCCGTCGTCCACTTTCGGCTAGCGACCTGAGTGCTTCACGGATGATTTCTGCATCGCTCTCCACTTTCAGCAATTCAACAAAACGACGTGTGGCCTCTATCGGTAGAGTTCCGTAGCAACTAAATTCGAGCGAGTGAGTTAGATACTCCGGAGACGAGAGATATGAAAATTTGCTTACTACCACTGTTGATGCCATCCAACTACACAACGGTAAGTGGCCCTAGAATTTGGCAAACGTGAAATAACGTAGGCTTGGTGGCGACCCATTGCGTTAATTTACTCTTGACAAGTGGAACAAATGAGAGAGATGAAGGTGAGAGCTTGAACGTGTCGTTGGGGCTGAAACGTTGATGGTTGCAACTGAGGAGTTAGCGTGGTGAAAAGAAGCATAACTGAGGATTCGCAATCGATACGGTTGCTGAGGACAAAGGAAGACTCTAGCTGGCGGTATTTGCCATTCCTGTCCATGCATCATGGCTGTAGATTCTACAGGATAGAACACGTCCATGCTAAGCGCCCATAGCGTTCCTCTTCAACATACCACCACCATGCTCATTGCTGCCTCGTTCTATGCCCTCACGGCCAACCTCTCCAATCTCCCAAACCCTTCTTCTTGAAACTTCTATATCCTCGGTTATGACTTGGTACTACACGCGCAGGGATAAACAAAGGCATAGCTACGCCGCACCCCAGAACCATTAACCTGTCACCGCCATAGGGTAGGGTAGGATGTCGCGTTTGAAGGTGGGTTGTACTTCAATGTGCGTTACTTTCTCACTGTGATATTCCGCGAAACTCAGAACGATCTCATGTTCCAGGCGTACCCAGGGAAGCTTCCCAATTCACATACAAATGGACGCGGCATAGTCCAGACTCCCGGACTTACTACTCAAGCTCTATTTCGCATCTCTCGCCTGGCAGCGACATGAACTGCAGTCGGTGCTGCACGATTGCCTCGAGGCTCATATAGCGGTATTTGCCGAACACGAAGATTTCTCCCGTACGATACAACAATGTTCTAATCATTCATTCGTGCCTCAAGGCTACGGGCAGCCTGTGACTCCTGTGAAGCCGACTACATCCACATGATCCCCACAAAAGAGGAGTTCTAAATGGGACAAGAGTAACTCACGGCTTTTCTTAGCCTCCCACAATACCCGCCGCGGGTGATAATCTTAGAACCCGTCAGGCCTCGCGTTCGCCATGCCTCCAGGGTCGCTGGGTATAACTTTGCTCGTTAATTCTTCGGGGGGTGCCTTGTGCCTTCGCTTTCAGTCCGATTTAGAGACAGTACTAGAGCTCTGGAATTTCAATAGTCAAATTCGGTGTTCGGTGAGCTCAATGTTATGTTTTTCTCGTGTGGGGGCTTACCCCACTGCTTTTTGCAGATTAACTAGATACATAGACTTTCAGAGGTGGTAGCCTCTGGTTTTACGACGGAATGAATACCTCGTCGGCGACTGTGCAAGCAGGTCCACTTAGAACCGGAAACATCAGTGCGATCACTGTACTGGTAGACCTTGCTTGGTCGAGCACACCACCCCGGACGTATATCGCCGATCCGGGATCCTTCCAGCTCCTCTACCATATCGACCTTCTCATCATCGCCGTCTTTACCCTCTTCTTCCTCCTCCGGTTACCTCGTCTTGTTGCGCGCTTCTGGTCCATATCAGAGCTGTTCGAAGGGCTATTTCTCCACCACCAGTCCCTAAGATCACGACGCCGTATTCATTTCAATGCCGAGAAAGGGCCTAGTCATCGAGATCTCTCGACCGACAACTCCCATAACCGCGCTCGAAGTGCTCGTCGAGTCGGGGAAAAAGGTTATTCCGTCGAGCCCAGCTGTCCTCCGCACGTACTCCCTTACCCGGTGTTTCTGCGCCCCGTAGTACGGCGACTGAGCAAACGGATTGCTCCTGGCATCTCGGCTTCGAACATGATAGTTATGGTGATCTACTTTGCGGTTTTGATCTACCCGGCCTTCTACAAGGCCAATCCGTTTGGGACTCCAGATCGGTATGGATGGATATCGGTGGCGCAGTATCCTTTTGTTCTCGCGATGGCAGGGAAGAATAATGTGTTGGGTTCGCTTTTGGGGTTGGGATATGAGAAGGTGCGTCGGTCGTCCTGGATTGCCCGCCATCTCTCTGACGAAATCGTCTAGCTCAATTTTATGCATCGCTTCATCGGAAGGATAGTTGTTCTCGCGGCGAATATTCATGCGCTAGGCTACTGTATGTTCTCTTTTTGGACTTCTGGATTCCTTGATACTGACCTGTCCTACTATAGTCTACCAGTGGACGATTTTGGGTATCCTTCGAGATGCACTCAAAGCACCTACGGCTTACTGGGGTCTCATTGCGCTGCTTTGTCTCGACTTGCTCTATTTCTTCTCGACCCCGTTCTGGAGAAACAAGGCATATCGGACGTTCCTCTCGACACATATCTTCAGCATGATCCTCCTTGTGCCATCTGTAAGTATCATCAGTAGCTCGACTGCATCACTATATCGACCTCTCCGGCTGACTCTGCATGCTAGACCATCCTACACAAGGGCATCATGGCGCCTTACGTATACGCAATGCTCGGTCTTGTCCTGTTCGATTGGCTGTTCCGTGTTCTCCGCTCCCGTTGGACAACCGCCATCATCCGACCACTTCCCGAACTTGGCGTCACTCACGTCGAGATACGGAGCCTGAACGCTGGTTGGAGAGCAGGTCAACATGTTCGACTTCGTGTTTTATCGAGTGGAATGGGCTTCCTCGGTTGGACGGAGGTTCATCCGTACACGATTGCCAGTATCCCGAATGGACCTGAAGGCTTGATTTTGTTGTGTAAGAAGGCGGGTGATTGGACGGAACGGTTGTACGAGCTTGCTAAGACGGGCGGGTATAACAGTGAATACGAGGGAACTAAAGTGAAGGTTTGGGTGGAAGGGCCCTATGGTGAGCCATCGAAGTTGCCTTTCCGGTAGGATTCTCCTTCTGATTGTTTCCTGACCCACAGGCGGTCCGGGACATATGATGTTCGCCAGTTTCTCTGCCGCCGTCTTCGTAGTTGGCGGTAGTGGGATAACCTTCGCGCTCTCGGCTGCTCAAGACCTGATTAGGAAGGATGTCGAGGGACATAGTCGAGTCAAGATAATTGAAATCGTCTGGAGTGTTCAGGACCCCAGTATGTCCCGATTCGCTCCAGTAAAGCGAGGAAACTAAACCCTTGTTGGTATAGCCTCCCTGGTCCCACTGCTTCCTATATTGACTTCAATGATCCAACAATCCGTCTTCACCCCTATTCGGATCGCTGTGTTCTACACTCGGGCGGCCACGGGGAAATTCCCATTCTCAGAAGAGTTCTTCCGCTCGACCACGCTAACGCTCTCACCCGGACGCCCTAAGATCTCCAAGATCATAGAAGGGGTGATCTCTCATACAGTGTCGTTGGGCCGTTCGGAAGAGTTCAAAGAACGGGGGAGGATAAGCGGATTGGCAGTTGGAGTATGTGGTCCTGAAGAGATGGTAGAGGGCGTGTTCGATGAGGTTGGAAAGGTCGATCCTACGAGGAGAGATCAGGTTGGGGGGATAGAGGTACATGAAGAGTGGGTTCTTTCATTGTGATCGTGCAGCAATTTTCTGAGAACTGACAATCTCTTTTTGGCAGGACTTTTGGATGGTAAGCGACCAGCTGGAAGTCTAGTTGTTACCTTTGCTGTGTGTACATAGTTATTGTAATGTTTTTGTCTATTTATGACTTTCCTGTTTATTTTCTGTGCCATATCTTTATATGTCATGTATCTTTACGGATAGAGTCCCAACTTGTAGCAACCGAGTTCATCAAGCATCACAGAATCTGTGATCGTTATGTAGTCGAAGGTTATCAGACTTCAAGATTTCAGTTGTTAAATCTACTATTGTGAACATAGCTCCTCAAAGCTTCGCTTGTCCTAAAGTTGTTAAGATTCCCCTCCGTCAAGGGAAGAAGAGTGGGCACGAATTCGTAATCGCACAGTTCACTTCGCGACCGCGAAACTAACTCCTTCAATCGTTCTTCCAGCTTCTCGATTTCTTGTACAAGACTCGCTGGAGGTTCGGGGTAACCCTCCGCCTTCAGCTCCAGAACAAATGAAGTGAGATCATACACTTGATTGCCACGAATGAATCCATATAAGCGTGACACTTTGGAAGGATCCAATTCGGGGGCCAGGACGAGAACGAACATCCAGCCCTCCGAAAAGGCTCTATCGGATGCAAAGGAGGAGCAGATGACTGGACGCTGGTACCACGGCTTGTCGCTATAATCGGCCGCGCCACCGCTCAGCATTGGCATGCTTTTCGCCACATGCCCGTAGTCAAACCGTTCGCTCTCAGACATCCCCAACGCAGCGATCCAACTCTTGAACAAGTCGGCAACCGACTGCAGAACAACGGAGGGAGTTAGAAGAGGGGAGGAGGCTAGCGAAACCGCGAAATGGGTGGAACTGAGACATCCTGGTCTCGAGAAGAAGAACGAAAAGGCGGGATAGCGACGCGTCCTATTGTCCAGAGAGAAGAGCAACGGATGAATTAACTCGTCGACACCAAAGAACAAGTGCCTTTCCCGTTCCAACATTGAGTTAAGATCACCTCCACTGATGGACGTGCCGTAGAGTACTAGACGATGGATCCGGGGGTGAGCCTCGAGTACTGCCCTGATCGTTTGGATGGAGACGTGTTTGTTATGAGATAGGTTGAGGTACTGAATTCGATGTGAAGCTTTGAGGATGGACAAGATCTCGATGAGGCGGTTGGAGGGTATCGTGAGGTCTGTGGGGTTGATTATATTATGATGAGCTTCTACGATCCTCTTGATGAGTCCTAAAACCCCAGGCTGTTTGTAAAAAGCAGTGTCTCGTCGAAGCCGGGAATTCATGTCACGGAGAACGTTCAAGATCGATGCTGCCTTCTCAGGCAAACGAAGGAAGGGTTCAAGAAACTCGAAGCTCGGTTCGCCGCTCTCAGCGACCTGCTGAATAGCTGGGGCTAGGGTCAGATCTGCGAGAGTAGGTACGGGGACTTGATCCTGTGAGGATATCATACTGGGTGAGGGAGAACTTGAACCAGCGAAGGTCCCGGGCCAAGTTTCAGCGAGCGCGTTGCCGGGAATCACTTTGACTTGATCAAAGTAATCAAAAAGACCTTGGTCGAGATAATACTCGTGAAGAGACCTCTCGCAGTATTCCGTCGCGCTGAAGGGACCTGCACGACTCAAGTCGTGGCAATAGGCGGGATTATTGGGATCGGCGATGTCAAAAATGGTGAGGCCTTCGTCGTTATCTGGAAGCATTGACGGTGCCAGTTGAGACTGGCTGATCAGCCAACGTGGATGGGGAACTCACCGTCACTGTATGGAGCGTCCTCGACGTTCAAAGCTCTCGAGCCATTAAATCCAGTAAACGGGCTAGGACTCGGTCCAAATGCTATTGCCAATAGCGAGATGACGAAAGGACAGGGCCTGGTGTTGGCAGATTTGATTCGATATCATTCCCCTTCTCAACGTCGTCCTCGTCATCTTACCATAATTATCTTCATCATCCTCACCCTCATCATACTCGTCACATTCGTCGTCTCCATTATCCTCATGAGTTATCGCTCTTAGCTCCTCGCGAATGATTTCTGCATTGCCTTTGACCTTGACGAGTTCGATAAAACGACGAGTGGCTTCAGAAAGGAGCGCCTTCCAGCAACTGAGAGTCATGAGTCGACACTAAACACAAAAGATACAGTGGTCCTCGATGGTCTCAGGTATAAAATACTCTTACCATTGATCATGATGCCACGCTTCTATACAGCGATAAGTGGGTCTCCTAGCACCGGGATCCAGTACGCGAGCGATAACATAGGCTTGATGTCTTTGGCCCATCAGGCCGCGATACGATCGAAGAGTTGTGGAGTTTAGAACAGCTTGACTTGAGGCGTCGAAGCGAGGGAGAACGAGTTAACCGTGGGAACGGTAATCAAGTCTAACTTGGAAAAAGTCACAATCATGCGGCTCAAACGAGTTGATCTTACGGCCAGTGCAGAGCTAGATTTGGCAAGGCAAACTCATGGCCAAGCTCGAAGCAGGTATGTAGTCATGAACCTTGCGTCGATTGTCCATGACGCTGGCGTTCAACTGCTTTCTTGGAGAACCCTTCCGCGAGACCGGTTGAATCATGATGCATGATGCTACAGAAATTTGTACACGAATAAGGATATTGGATACAGTGTTAAACCTCTGCCGAATGTCCTCTCAATGCGATTGAGCTTTGTGAAACCGGACCCATAACCCTCCCTGTTCACAGCCGGCGTCAGTTTTCAGTTCCATACAGATTTGCACACTGAACTGACCTTGACAAACAGGGTCAAGGCAGACCCTGGCCATATTCTTTCCTCCGCCTGACGACCTTTTCGGTGCTGCCACTCTTCCGGAGGGAGTGACCCGCTCGGTTGAGCTTCCGGCGCAAGAGTGAATGACTCGAACTGTTGCAAAAGCCTCACAAGGAAATATGAAGCCTCGTTGTACGCGTAATTTTGTCCGACGCACTGCAAACCCTGGTAAGTACGGGGCACCTGGGTAATCGCCACAAAACCGGACTGAAGACTTACTATCCTAGGTCCAGCGCTGAAGGGTGTGAACATCGTGGGATTGGCGACAAAACGGGATATACGGGCAGGGTCAATCCACCTATTAGGATCAAACTTATCCGCATCTGGGCCCCACAGTGCAGTATTCCGCTGAACGAGGAGCGGGAAGAACATAACGGGCGTTCCTGCTGGAACATACAGTGATTGGCGATCCCCGGAATGATTGTAGGTCGGGTCTGGAGGAGGTAGTGTACACGAGTGACGGCATTCTCGAACGTTCAGCGGGACGGGGGGAAAGAGTCGAAGTGTTTCATTGATAACAGCTCGCACTAGAAGCGTTCAACATTAGCTGAGGATCAGAAATGGGTGATGAGCTAACTCACTATACTTCAGTTCTCTTATTTGGTCGTAAGTCGGCGTATTGGATACCCCGCAATGCTCGAGTACCTCGGCTCTCAATTTGTGGGCCACATCGGGATAGAGCGCCATGAAATATGTGATATATGTCAAAAGGCATGCGGTCTGCTCGTGTGCGTACGTTAGTATCCATACCCTGACGGAAAACAAGCGTGACTTACCGTGTCTCTAGACGCAAGAAGCAGACTGAGCAGCTGGTCCCGTATAAGCACAGGGTCTGGATACGGGATATTAGTATCCCACGGTAGTACACATTGAGTAAAAGACATACCATCAGTACTCTCCGTCAAATGCTGTAGGAAGGTTTTCTCCGCGATCGGACTGACCACACCAGCATGCATCATACGCGCCTTCTCCGATAACGCGTCCCTAACCAGAGGGTCTAGCCAATTATGTATGACTTCAGTGTTCTTAGCGTTTTTATCCCCGAACAGCTCGAACAGAGGCCAGAATCGACCCAATCTCCCACGACCCGTGGCCACTTGCTGTGCTGTCTCAAATGCATGCGCAAACGAGCCCCACGAGTCCTCAGTAGCAGACCCTTTCGGGCTCATCGTGGTCTTGCCGGGTGTCGGGAGTGAAGCAGACAGCGTATCTAGGTTTTTTCCGAATAGAAAGTCCGACGCGGCGTCGATAGTGAATCGGGAGTATAGGTCCTGAGCATCGAATGGCTGGTCGGCAGAGGTAGCTTCTGATATGATGGAAATCGTCCGGGAAGAATAATTCTCGAATGTCTCGAAGTCTGATATCCGTTCACGCGCAAAGAACGGGCGAGTGTTTGCGCGGTGCTGCCAAATATCGATACGGCCTCAGGAGGGAGTTTGTTTGAATAAGGGTAGTAACCACGAACCATACGCCACATCTAAGGGGCCGGCGCGTAAGTCAGGTGTGTATTAGGAAAACGAAGAGTGGGCGGGAGAACTCACATCATCATCTCGGTTGAATATGCCTTGGCCCAGAAATTTCTCCCTAAGGCAATTGGTCAGAAAACGGCTTATGGAGCAGGGGAAAACGACCTACATTCGTTCTTTCTGATATTTCCCTCGCCAGAAGTTGTTGAAACCGGTGGCCATGATATATTTGGTGTGTTCCTGGTCCATTGTGATAATCTGGGCAAGACGTCAGCTTCAATTCACACCGACGTTCAAATTGCGAAAGGTGTTGCAGACATCATAAGGCACTAATCTAATTTCCGAGGATGGAAGAAAACATGACAATGAAGTATGACGCACCGTGTCAGACCAAAGGATCCTGGTATTGAGCGTAGTAGTTTGATATTCTTCAAACAACTGCAAGTAGACGTCGAGGAGATAGCTCGTCTTGAATGACTTCATCATCTTCAGCAACACATCGATGTTTCCTGGCCAATTACCCTTGACACAAGGTATCTCTTTGGCACCCAGCTGATACCTGGCGTTCGCGTGAATCAGACGCGTAAGGAGACCTTTGGAGAAGGCCCAAAGAACGATGAAGAGGATATAGGAAGGCAATGGCAGTATCCAGCCAAGGCGAATATCGTGCTGGTAGAGGAGACCAGTAAATACGAGGGAGGGAAGGGCTAGGAGATAAAAGAGATCGAGGAAGAGTCTCGTCCGATAATCTCCTGGTTGCATGGTTTAGGTGAGCTTTGGGAAGGGAAGCAAAATCCTGGATACCCACTTTGCGAATTTGGTCTGTGCCTTTATATATTGAGAAGGCATGTTCCAACAAACGAATTGAGAAAGGGACGCATGGTCACCAGCCGGTGAGAAAACCCCCTAGAATACGAAACGGTTCATAGGCCTTCCGATCCCGTGAGCATGGTCACAATGAATGAGAGGAAGAAAAAACACGTTAATCGAGCATCTGTCACCACGTCGGGGATTTAAGACGGCCGATGGTTGATGCGTTATGCGTTACGTTTAGGGACATCATAGGCGTGGAATATGGCGCACCAGTTCTTCAATGGATCTATGTGGATGGTTATAGACTTTCTGATGGACGAGATGTCAATAAATTGGACCAACACGAAGTGTCCAGGAATACTTACCGCGATCACCAAAGGTAGTCGGAGACTCTGGGTCCGACCACGTCTCGGTGCAAAACCAGGACGTCCGTACGTTTTCCATGAAACAGAATCGAACTCTAGGCAAAGTCATGGCTGACGCAGAGTCGGTCCATCTCGGTCATTTTCCGATATTATTATCCGGTAGCGCTCGAAGGTCGACGAGGATCCTCAATACTCCGGAACCAACGTCGGTGTATTAAGGTTACCGGTCTGGCGCTCGACCGAGTATACGCACAACCGCCCGTCGATTTCCGTCCAGCATGGAAAATCTCGGAGGTGATGAGAACGGGAATCATGATTGTGGTATAGTTATGCCGCCGACGTTATTTGCCCAAGCACTGAGGATCGACATGGCGGGGCTGAATATCCACCGCACCTCTGCTGCGGGCCAGACTCAGGAACCGAGGAACTGGATGGGAAAAAACCCTTCGGCGATGGAGCTGTCTCCACGCTAATCAATGCAAGCGAGGCTGCGGTCTCGATCCTTTTCTCGCTCGATGATGGATGGAACAGCCACAGTAGGCCACAGTCTGACATCTCTCAAGACATCAATGCAGTCAAAGCGCAGTGAGTCAGGGCAGGCGACAAGATGCCGAACACTGAAACAAGAAGTCGTCAAGTGCTTGCACGGGGGCCAATCCGAGTTTGATGTCTGCGAACAGCTTTGAGTAAGATTGTAGAAGAATGATACATCTCCTTTCACGAACCTGACTATTGATGCCTCGAGTCTCGGACGCTCAACTCCGGTGGATCGGGATCACTATCCGTTCTTCCGCATCGAACGAGAGCGAACCAGCACATCGATGACATGCTTGCCATTGCGGGCATGACGCTACATAAAAGCCTTCATGTCAAGAGGGAAGAAAAAGAATAGATCAACGAAACATACCTATACGAAGAACCCGTTTGCAGTTCCACGAGTCCCGCAAAGCCCCGTATTACCCAAAATCTTGCCCAATTTGAGGTACTTACGTTCGGATTGAACGATATCTGATAGCTCTCGTTGATCCAAAAGGGTAGCCTTGCTGTCAAACTAAGTGCCGGAGCTTCCTCAAAGCGACCTGTATCTGGGTATACCGTACGAGACGTTTTGGGCGCTCAGATAACGGAGGCGTCCGTTGGCACCAATAACAATTCGAAGTAATCGCTGTATTCAAAGTCGTATGTGTTCCTCAGTCTCGGAAATTTGATGAATCGTGTTCATCGGACTCGGAGGTCGATGCGCGGTATGAGGATGTAAGGATGGGTCGTCATGCAGGGGTTTGGTGGTGGCGGTTGAGGTTGGAGCTCGGTAAAGTCCAGTCAGTATGTCAGCAAGTGCTGGCAACGACGATTTTCGATATTGCAGGCAGACTGCTCTGAGCGCATGGTCAAAAAATTCGAGTAGCCGCGCGATACGTGATCCCGACATGACACTCAAGCGTAAAAGGAGCCCAACGTATCGATCCTGATTTCGCGAGAAGACTTGTGAGGGCTAACACGGGGAATAACAGCAGTGGCATTAGGACAGGAATGGTAGTCTGTGATTCTGTGAGGTGCTTGAACTTGGGTCTGGCGACCATGCTATACATGGAAAACGGCAGTGAACGATGTGTAGTGAAGGCAATTCATCCGAATCGAGTTTGGTGCTATTGATCTCTTGCGTTACCAGAATGGCATCGATGGAGCTGAGAGCTTCTGCATAAGCAGCGAGCAAGACGCGTGCAACAATTGACGTACCTTGACCCTCACTGGCGGCCGCGAGCTGACCCCGATATCAGCTAAAGCAGTCTTTTGGCCCGTACGTTCTCTCTGAGAACTGAGCTTGCGAATATGAAGGTATGTGGAAACGAAAGTTTCACGCTCGTTCGAGGTGATGAACCTCCAGTTGATCCCAATATTGTTGGATTCAAGGCAGTCCTGAACTCCGAGACTATTTCACAGTTTCGAGCTTCAAGTGCTGCAATATACACTGCGAGGTGCAAGGTTCGGTTCAAACATTTCTAAGAGAGCAGAGACAGTGGCGAGCGTTGAGGGAGTTCAGGAGAGTTCTGCTTTGGCCACGTTTCGCGGGCGTCGAGTTGCCAAATTTGGCGTGCGAGCAACTCTGCTGGCCGTCCGGAGGACCGGAGCTCTCCCACTGTCTCCTCTCTCCATCCGACACGACTCGGATCTCTGCAACCTCCTCACACTACTACAATGTGGACGACGGAGACTCTTGAAATCCGAGATCTGGCGCCCTGGTGGGACTGATTAGCACCAGTCACCCTTCAGAGTGATGCTAGCCTGTGATGTAAGCTAGATACATACGGTACGCATCAATACGTGGACATCAGCCCGAGTCTTCTAACTAGTGTACCCGCGATTAGGTCCCACGAGTTCTTAGCGGTGCTAATTAGCAATGAGCCTTCGCGACCTATTTAGCTTAGCATATTAGCATTGCTAATTAGCTAGATATTAGCAAAAAAAAGAATCGGTTATTTTTCGTTTCGGTGCTCTAGTTTTTCGTCTCCTACGGCTATTTCTACATTATGGAAGCACGTAACTCGTCACTAGAAGGAGTTCCGGTCATTACTCGAGGATCGCAGCACGCACGAATAGGCTGCGATACACGTCCTGATCGCGTGGAAATTTTAGGCGCTCAATAAGCGCACACTCACATGTTCAATACCTTCCAATTCACACAAACTACGCCATCTGCAGTCAGAGAAATCTGTGCCAGCGCGTTAAAACCTGCATTAAATTCATCTAGAAGTTCGCCAGACTGGTAAGACCTAATTAGCAGTTGGATACCTAATCAGCACCTAAATTTTGGGAGTTTCGGAGGGCTTGCTGATTAGCCGCTAATTAGCATGTGCTAATTAGCATTGCTAATAACTCGAACCTAATCGCGGGTACACTACTTCTAACTACGATATCACGATGACCTCTGCCTCCTCATGGCTTCCCTTCCAAGTATCGATTACACAGATCAAGATCCAAAGGATTGCGGACATTATCAGAGTATCCGAAGTAGCTCGAAACCTCAAACACATTCACTAGGATCGCCGAGAGGACCAGAACGAGCTTCGAAACGACCTGCCAGGGTACTGCTGGTGGAACTGTCCCATCCGAGATGGCGTAGTGAGAAAAGAACGCCACAAAACTCAACAAATTTGGGAGTAAGGTGACAGTCTCAACTAAAGTAACTCAACATAGATCATCGCCGTTAAGCATTGTCGATATCTCTTCCTCACTGTATCCTCATGTTCCACACACGCCTGATCTTCTCCAGTGACATGGAAATGGTGTGTACATAGGGAGTATCCGGACCGTTCGAGCGCCAGGTACCAAGGCTTGTTTTAGGCAAGTTTTTCCGTCCCGAGTCGCTTTTCTCAAGATAACTGAAGAGGCGTTTATATGTCTGTATCCCCATGTTGTAGCTATAGAGCAAGTGTTCTTCGACAGTTGACGATCTCACGAGGCTCGATCAATTTTTGTACATGCTACAAACAGCTCGCACGGACGCTGCACGCCCTTGGCCCTCGCCTGGCGATATGATCGATATCACCTTGACAGTACAAATGTTCTCTGACATGCGCAAGGCTTGAGCGTATTTCAGTTTGCTACCCTCGCCACTGGCAACATATTTCTCTCCTCTCAGCTCTTCTAGCCCCTGGTCGCTTCTGCCACACTTCACTCTTCCCTACCCCTCCAGCGGATCTCTCGTGGCGACTCAGATAACATGGTAGTAAACAATCACACCGGCCCTGGCACGCAAAACAACTACAATACTCAAGAACAGAATGTCAATCACGTCGGCCGTTATTCCGAACTTTACTACAACAACCTCCAATCGTGAGTCGCGGCACCATCTTTTTTACTGATCAAGAATTGTCCTAACGTCGACCCTTTCAGCTCACAAGAGACTATGGGACGTATTAGCAGGCGTTGGAGCTTCCCATACCGCCGAACACCAGTTTGCACGAGGTGACTGCCTTAAAGGGACTCGTGAGGACGTCTTCGAAGAGATTTCCGACTGGCATGTCGGCAAAGAAAACAACTCCCCCCTTTGCTGGCTCAAAGGCTCGGCAGGCGCTGGAAAGTCCATCGATGGAAGCATACGTAAATCTGCATCTCAATGCCCTGGTACCTAAGAAGATTCGTACTCATTGAAGTCGTAGTGCGACGGCGAGGTTGAGGTCGATGAACATGATCGCAAGCTGGTGGAGAAGCTCACGGCCAAACTTGAAGGTCACGACAAATGCTTTCATCTGGAACTAGGCTTGTCCTTTGAACGTCAGCGACTGGCCGTTCTCGTTGGCACAGAGTGCCCCTACACAGTCGATGGTGACAAGGACCAAAGTCTAGCCCCCTTCGATCCTCCCCTCACTGCCAGCTCTCCGAAGGGAAGACGTCGGATGATCCAAAGCACATTGCATACCAAGAAGCTTGTATGCAACTCATGCGGGATCTGATTTCCGATTTTTGGGTGGTCTGCTCTGTGAGTCTGAGTGCCGGGTTGGCGACAAGGCGATTAAACCAAATGAGACTTTTGCTCCAGTCTCTGGTAAACTCGTACCTCCTCACCCAGTGTGAACCTAACGCAGAGCTCTTATCCCCGTGTCAAACGTTCTTTGATCATGCACGCCGACATTTTCCTCATGCGCGGATCACTTCCTGCGACGCGGAGGGACCAAGGGCGACGATGCTCAAATGGAGGCGCACAACTTGAAAAAGCTGCCCCAAACTTGCCATCAGCACAGATCTGTATCGCACAAAGGTGTAGATAGCTGTTGTGCACTAGTCGGACACACCCCGAAGCCGGCGTTCAATCTTCAACGTTCAGCGCTCAATACATCTATATGGGCTCAATGGAGTCCACCACATGTTTCGCTCCACGTACAGTAGGCTCCATTACAAGTAGTTACTTGAGAAACTCGTGAGACCTCCAGTAACGTGTAGGTTATCTAGAGGCACACAGCTTGAAAGCCTCGCCTCAGCAGAGGTCGGCAAGCTTAGGAACCAGCGGCGGTCGACGCTTGACTGGTTCGAGGACGACGGCTCGTTCGTGTAAGACCCGAGGGTCATCTACGGGTCAGTCATTTGCAGATCGAAGAAATTCTATCAGAACCTTCACTCTGCATAGGAAAGAGAGACGCATCAGGCGGACGGGAAGCTCGATTGTTCATTGTCAGTGGTTTCGGTGCGAACTGAGATCAAGTTCTGACCATGCATACGACTAGAACATCACTGCCAGGCAATGTTTCTGAGACCAACGGCGCGGCCTGTGCATGAACGGCTACGCAGGCCCTCATTGTAACCCTATGCCTGTTTGTGACGGTAATGGGCTGACTCTTGCATCGCTGGATGCGACTGCTTTCTCTGCTAGAATATCACGAAACGCACGGGAATCACGCCGACCTTGAAGATACTTATGTACGCCGAAACGACGAGAAACGTCCGCTGCACAATCGCCGCAGTTGAAAAGAGAACGGTATCATTCAGAAGTATTCACAGAGGAGCCGAGAAACCGAGAGAAACAGCATCGTAATGGCGGCATATCTGAAGTTGGTGGTACGTCCTGAGGTCGACGTAGAACGCGATGGTGCACCTGTAGTATCAGTCTCCGACGTGAGTGGTGCACCGGCGGAGTTCGTTGAACCTAAAGGCGCCTGAAGGGTCTGAGTTCTACGAACGATATGTTTCCGTAGTATCAATGAGCTTTCAAATAAGGTCCTGCGAGGGGTTTGCTAACCTGTCATCGGAGAGTTGAGTTCCAGATACAAGTCCGTCACTACTAGGCACAACCAGCGTCGTCTCGGGCCCATCAATGGTCATAGTGATGGTTGTTTCGGGCGCGCCAGTGGCCAACTTGGTGGTCACAAAAATGACAGTTTGCTGGAGGGTCGATACAACAACCGATTCCCTACGTTGCAAGTCTCAAATTTGACTTTTCACGACTGGGAGAATGCATGCTCACCCGGTGAGTTCGGAGGTGGTGGTAGTTCTACAACAAAACGGTTATGCATCCGGCTCTTGCACCCTCTGAATGGGAGTCTAAATCAACGCTGAGACTTACGGTTTAGTCGAGGTACTAGGAGTGATAGGGGACCTTGGAGGCTCTCTTGTCAAAGTTCTACGATTATGACAAGATTAATAGAGGTGTCGGACACAGACGAAAGCACCCACATCGGCAGGATTACTGCACCAGGCCCAGTCGCTGAAACACTCTCTGGAAAACTTATTGAAGCACTCTCTGAGCCACTCGCTGAAACATTCGCTGAAGTGGAAGCCGGAGGATCTCCCGCGAAAGTACCCGAGCTTGTGGAGCTTATTGTTGAAGGAGTCACCGCGCAGTCGAATAGCGACGAAAAATGGAAGTCCGAATCAGTTTGAGTACTAGAGAGCTTCAGCTGTTGTACCGTCAGGTTACAAGTCTAGAAACAAGATACCTTCGAAAGTCCCAATTTATGTTCGAATAAGAGCTGAGTCGGGTAGCATAAGTCTGTCGAATGGGCGCAGTTTGTTTGCATATACTTACCATGATTGAGAAAAACTGCCGGTTGCTCGCAGGTCGAAAGAACCCATAGCCTGCATTAACATTTGGTTGGCCGTAACCTGCGTTCTTATAGCATTCTCCGCCAAACAGGCCTCGTCCGAAGATTAGTTAATGCTGCGCTGGCACTGAGCCTCCGTCTCTCTCTCTGTTGATATGAGTAACCCGCAGCGACAGCCGGGATGTTCGTCGCTGTTTCTTTGACTTGGGCTTGCATTCGGATCTCTGATAGGGGGGTCCAAGGGAACCCGTGCTCTTGACTTGTGCGCCAAGGGTTAGCAATGACCATCGCGGATATCAATCAGATTTCCAGGTAGCTGTGCGCCGCCACCGACATAAGCGAATAGTGTTGAGGTCGCTCGGGCGATGGATCGATATTATAAAGGGCACTGTGACCGTTCTGAAGAGCCATCAGGGGTTTATCCGGGAGTTTGCTGCATTACCCTTCTCTGCCTCGGCTCGCAGCCGAATGGGGGCTTTCCACCAACAGTTCAAATGTCAATCGTAAAAAAGTTACAAGTTGTTTGCAACAGACACAGAGAGCACCCCATATGACCATTTAACCGGTGCTGTACAAGACCTGATCGCATCAATGCGTGGGTCTTGTACAACGGGTTAGTCGCGTTTTCCCTACGGTTCGTTAAACCTGGCTAAACCTACACCTGGGTGTCTCTATCAGAGACTACAAAACAGTGGATACCGCCGGGCCGGTTGTCGCGCCCGTTTCGTGGTAAGGTGATGGTGTTTCCCGCGTCACCGTGCGCCCCGCACCTAGTGAAAGTAACCCGGAAAGTGACGGGTCGTTTTCACCCGGTTGTCGTGTTGGACGGGGCCACCGAAAGGAGACGGCCGGGAGACTCTCCCGGTGGCTGCGCGTCGATCGACGTTGATACCATATGTTTTCTCCTTAATAGTTTGAATTTCGAGAGCTTACACCCTTTTTCCCTAGTTTCTTCTTTCACCCAATGTTCCCGATCATCCCTAGTTACTTCCGGTACCTTTTTCTATTCATACTTAGTCTATCCGCAATCGTAGAACTTCCCACTTTTGACCTCCGTACGGTCGAGTGGGAAATACGAGCTAACGCTCGATACTTACACGTTAGACCGCCGCAAGTCGTGTGTACGGTGCACACAAGGTCGCAGATCTCTGTAATCTTCTGAAGGCCTCTTTGTTTCCTCTGAACGTCTAGAGTCAACAGTCCCATTCAGCGCCCGCATCAAGAAAGTTCGAAACGTACCCGCACAGCCTCCAATATCTTCAGCGCAGCAGACGAAATGTCGGAGAGGTATGGTACAGGAGTGAAACGCGCGACGTCTTGCAAGGTTTCGAGAGTGAGGATTGATACTCCGGACAGTGAAGCCAGAACGTTGTTGATCATGGGATCGTCAGGTGGCTTTGGGCCTGACTGCTTCTTGGACCTTTTGTTCCGTGAATCATGGAGGAAATTCATGATCAGAGGTGAGCTAGGAATACTGCTGATTATACGCCTTCCTGTGTCCCAGTGTCATGACCTTTATAGGACTAGTTAGTGTGAACACGACGTACATACCGACCTGTTGGAATTGCCATCACGGAGAATGGCTTGCAAAGGAATCCGCAAAGGAATCCCAAGATTTCAGTCATCTATAGAATACTGCCGAACTCATGACGAGTCAACGTCTACAAAAGATAGCTATGCGCCCCCGTCGGGACGTGCATAAGACGATTCTGTCTCCAAGACATTGACAATGACATCTCAATCTCATCTGGGATCAACATTACCGGCACACTAAAAGGAAGAGGAAAGTAAATGATTCAACATGGTGATTTATTTTGTATGAGACAAGGAATCCCAAGATTACAGTCATCTATATTGCGGGGATTAGTTGGCTCAGGGTGCAATGTGAAGCGGGGAGCAAAGTCTGCCATGTCTATTTCCACATAGCTCGATGGTAGTCGAAAAGTACAAATCTCGCCACAGGTCTATGTACGCCCTTGTCGGGACATTTGCCATCTCAATCTCATGGGATCGAAATCACCGTACTAAAAAAGAAGGGAAAGTAAATGATTGAATGTATCAGCAATACACCTATTTTGTTCGAGCAGGGAATCCCTAGATCCCAGTGATCCATAGGATACTGCCAAACTCATGACGGGTCAACGTCTATATATGTCTGTCATCTGCACATAAAAAGAAAGGAAAGCAAATGATTAAATGTGGTAATAGGCAATATACTTATTTTGTTCGACCAGAGAATCCCACAATTCCAGTCGTCTATAGAGGCGGGTGAATGGCCTCGAGACTCAACACCCGGTGACGACTTTATCATTCCGATTCGGTTGGTATAACGTTGATATTGCATGTAGAGCCCTGAGGAATATATATCAATACAGCGATTTGACTTGATATATACTTGATACTTGGCGAAGGCGAGAATATGCGCATGCTGGGAGGGCAATAACAAAAAAGCACAAGCAAATGAAGAAAACAAAAGATAGAACGAAAGCAATCAAGCCCGAGCAAGAAGCAAAAAAGCAAGATTCTATGACATAGCGAGCAAAAACGAAAAAAAGAGCTCAGCTAACGATCATCTCCTCCTCATCCCCCCCCCCAAGTGAAAGCTTCCCTCCACTCTCCTTCTCCGCCCTAGCATAAAGCTCCTCCCTCTTCTTCTCATCCTTTGTCAGGTTCGCCAGTGTCAACAACGCCTTAGCGAGAAGATCCCCGAGTTCATCTTCCTCCTTCTCTTCTCCATTCTCGTCCTCATCAGAAGATACAGTCGACGCCGGAGGCTGGAGTGGTGAAAAGTACGAGTTCGGAGAAGCACCAGACGGGGACGTTATTGGCGTATACATCGGTGTCGAAGGCACAGTCGGTGGAGTCGGGAGTGACATTGCCGGGCCCTTGCCCTTGCTCTTGCTCGTCTCCGTAGCCTTTGGTTTCGACGAAGGCGGAGAATGTTCATCGCCTCCATCCACATCGTCCAGTTTTCTTTCCCGTTTCTTCGTAGATTTCCCAATCCCATTGGCCTATTGTTTCCGTCCTTGTTTCTCTTTCTGCTCCTGCGATTTCCCAGATCTGGAGGCATACCCTCTCACTCTCGCTTTCTCGAAAAACCCAACAGTCTAAGTCGAGTACTCCCTAGCTTCCTCTCCATCCAACACGTCGTCGCCCCCCTCTCCCTCTGCGTCCCCGGCCTCCTGCTCCAAAGCATCCTCAACTCCCTCAGCAATCGCACTGCCCACAATTAAACAACACCTCCCTCTCGCGTAACCCACCCTATACTGACTCTCACATTTCCCTTCCTCTCCCCTCTCACTAGCCCTCGCTCCGCCCTTCTCCATCTGCATCTGGTTCACAATCGAATCCGCCCAATTAGCCCAATCCCTCCTCTCACTCGCCTGTGGGAGTTTCTCCGAGACGAGGAGCACCTCCGAAGCAAGTGTATACAACTCTTTCGCTCGAGAGAAGTTGAGGTCTTCTTTCGACGATTTCGTTTTGGACGACGACGGACATGAGGAGAGGATTTAGACAGCTGTTGTTCGTGTTCCGGGTGCGGCATGTAGAGTATCACTCGACTGAATTGGTCCACCGCTAATTTGAGCAGGTGGGTCGGGGAAGCTGTGACGAGAGACGTAGATAGCTGGTTGTTCACTAGGATACACCCTGAGGCCGGTGGTTGCGTACAGTAAGCTTCATGATTACAAGTAGTGACTTGAAAAACTCGTGAGACCTCTGCCAGTAACGTAGGTCGTCCACATTAGCTTGTGGTAAGGACCTTGATATTGCTCGAGGAACTTGTTGTTTATGAACTTCACCGTGAAGAGTGAGAATAGCCGCACCTCGAATCATAGAGTCCCCGTAAAAGCATCGCCGAGTCCTGGAATGATTCCGCAGTTTTGGAAGAAAGGAAGAGATCAACGTCGGAGGTGGAGTCATGGGAAACTTGAACGGAGGTGCCCGGATCCCGGAAGGACCCGGGCTACTCCCCTAAGGGTCCGGCCCTCTGGAAGCCCAAAACTGGCCTCAAAAATGCAATCTGACTTGCCTAATTAGGAAGGAGGATATGTAATTTGGGCCGGGGGTCGTCACGTTTAGTCACGTCTGTCACTAGGCTGGACCTTGCTTCTCCGCGTGGAATCCTTGCGAAAAGCGATAAAACCCTGATAAGGCATGATCAACTGCTGTAGAAGTGGAATTAGATCAATCTGACTCGGAACGGCCTGCCGGCCCACCTCGGCATGGGGAGTAGGCAGCTCATGATGATCAATTTGGTCCTGAAAAATGCAATTTGGGCCGGAAATTCTCCTCAAATGGCCTCAAAAATGCAAGATTGGGACGGAGAAATCGCGATTTTGGGACCCTCAAAAATGCAAAATCGGGCCGGACCCATAGGGAAGTAGCCCGGGTCCTATCCCGGACCGAAGCGTCTGTCTCTGCAACCACCATGACGCTCGCTCTGTGGACGCCCAACTTCTCTCAAAACACTTCAAGAATAGCCCAATAGACGTTGTTGGCATACCAAGAACCTTGTACACCGCTGTGGAACTCCGTCGTACGGATCTGAATTGAAGGTTTGGCTTTGCTCGAGACTACAGTGCTCCGTATGGCGTACCCAAATGCATATCCTCTCTTTCTGTCAAGTACCCACGAAAGTTCAGATAATCATCGCGCCCCTCCTCTCAGCCGCATCCCCAACGATCCATTGGTTTCTCTAGATTTATCTCGCGTTACACCCTCCCTCTCAGGACGCTGGAATTTCAACAACTCTTCGAACTCATTCGATAGCGATACGACGTTGATATTGAAATATGAGGACTAAAATACAGCGACTGTTCTAAGGTCCATATGGAATACACCCGGAGAGCAAGAGGCAAGAGGTAAGAAAGCAGGAAATCAGGAAAGCGCGAAAGCGCGAAAGCGTGAAAGCGAAGAAGCAGCACAAGAATCGAAAACTTAAAGGGTAGGAGCGGTATAGGCATACTACTGGGAGCAAGACCTATTGTCCAACCGACCACTATATGCCTGCCGAAGTTGCTCGATGATTGCTGCTACCTGTATGCGGATGGCAATATTTGATTGGACCTGCGGGGTGAGGACTATCAGTCTGGATCTCGAGGTGAGTGCAGGAACTTATACGGACTTCGAATTTATCGAGACAGTATTTGATATCGTTCCTATATTCCTGAATCGCCTCAGAGTCGGTTTTGTATGTCAAGAAACGAAAGAAACCATGTCGACGCAATCGTTTCTCGATAGAGGCTTGGAGTTTTTCGACAGATCTAGGGATCAAATTAGCTGCGCAAGTTCAAGTAACGTCATGCAAGACGACGGAGAACCTACTTCAAAAGCTGTTTGAGATTATCCTGTAGGTCATCGGGCAAGGGTTTGTCATTCTTCGTTAAACCGTCACAAGTCGTATGCACGGTGCATATAAGGTCGCAGATTTCGGAACACAGTTTCCGGAAGGCCTCTTTGTTTCCTCTGTAAGTCTAAACCCGGAGTGTCAGCACCCGCACTAGTATTCAAAGGGTTCATAACGCACCCGTACAGCCTCCAATATCTTCAGCGCGGCAGACGAAATATCGGAGAGGTATGGTATGGGAGTGAAACGCGCGACGTCTTGCAAGGTTTCGAGAGCGAGGATCGATACTCCGGATAGTGAAGCCAGAGCGTTGTTGACCGTGGGATCGTCAGGTGGCTTTGGGCCTGACTGCTTCTTGGACTTTTTCTTCCGTGAATGTTGGAGGAAGCCCATCATCAGAGGTGGGTCAGGAATATTGTTGATTGTACGCCTTCTTGTGTCCCAGTGCTCGGCCTATAAGTATAGTCCTAACCCCCGGTCAAAGCAACTTTGGCACTGGTATTGCCTTCACTTTGAGCATGTCCATTGCAGTCACATGATAATTATAATAGATGCCCCAACGCACTCCCGAGATAACTGCCTTTACTTACATTGTTACAACAGCAATTACGACCTATTGACTGTGCCCTCTGGACCTACCAAACACAAAGCCATCTTCGTGGCACCATTGACAGGGACTCGCGCCATAAATCTTGGGGTCTGACTTAGTTTGACTTGGGAGACTAGGGATCAAGTAGTACCACCGAACGAATGCGGTAAAGGGATCAAAAACCTGGCTCAACGAATAAATGCGGTAATCGATACTTAATTTATTCGAGCATCCGCGCCGAGATTCCAGTGCCACAGAAAACTGCTAAACTCATGACGAGCCACTGGTCAACGTCTATAAAATATATCTTACTTACCTTGCCACAACTGGAACATATGAGGGTAGGGAGGGGGCTGTACAGTGGAGGTTGTCCGACCATGACTTCGAAAAACTCTGAGCTCGAGACCGGATGGAAAAGTCGCGCGAAATCTCCAATGGGCGTCGAAAGTTGATGTGTTTTAGTACGGAATTGAAGAATTGACGCCCCCTTGCTCAAACCGCTATAATCGTACACTTGCGCAACCGACATATGGAATCAAAGAAGCAGCCCGGGACCTTGTATATTTGGACCAGGTTGGGATCCAAATCGTTCGCTTCGCCTTATTGCAACACCCTATGACGACTCTGGCACGCTGATTCGGTTGGTATCACGTTGATAATGTATGTTGAACTCTGGGGGATATCGATACAGCGACTTGTACTTGATATATATATACTTGATACTTGAAGAAGATGGAGATAAAGAATGAAGAATGAAGAACGAAAAACATGCGCATGCTAGAATCAAGAAAACGAAAAAACAAGCAAAAGTGAGCGAAGAAAGCGTAGGGTAAAACGAAAGGAATCGGGCCAGAGCAAGAAGCAAACAAGCAAGGTTCCAAGATATGGCGAGCGAAAGCGGAAGAAAGAGCTCAGCTCAGCTAACGACCATCTCATCCTCCTCCCCGCCAAGCGAAAGCTTCCCCCCACTCTCCTTCTCCGCCCTAGCATAAAGCTCCTCCCTCTTCTTCTCATCCTTTGTCAGATTGGCCAGAGTCAACAACGCCTCAGCGAGAAGATCCCCGAGTTCGTCTTCCTCCTTCTCTTCCCCACTCTCGTCCTCTTCCGCGTCCTCCTCTTCCTCGTCCTCATCAGAAGAAACAGTCGACGGCGGAGGCTGAAGTGGTGAAAAGTACGAGCTCGGGGAAGCACCAGACGGAGACGTTATTGGTGTGTACATCGGTGTCGAAGGTACAGTCGGTGGAGTCGGGAGTGACATTGCCGGGCCCTTGCCCTTGCCTGTCTCCGTAGCCTTTGGTTTCGACGAAGGCGGAGAATGTTCATCACCTCCATCAACGTCGTCGAGCTCTCTTTTCCGTTTCTTCGTAGACTTCCCGATCCCATTAGCCTGTTGTTTCCGTCCCTGCTTCTCTTTCTGCTCCTGTGGTTTCCCAGACCCGGAAGCATACCCTCTCGCTCTCGCTTTCTCGAAGAATCCAACAGCCTCAGTCAAGTACTCCCTAGCCTCCTCTGCTTCCTCTCCATCCAACACGTCGTCGCCACCCTCTGCCTCTGTGTCCCCAGTCTCCTGCTCCAAAGCATCCTCAACTCCCTCAGCAATCGCACTCCCCACAATCAAACAACACCTCCCTCTCGCATAATCCACCCTATACTGACTCTCACATTTCCCTTCCTCCCCCCTCTCACTAGCCCTCGCCCCGCCTTTCTCCATCTGCATCTGGTTAAAAATCGAATCTGCCCAGTTCGCCCAGTACCTCCTCTCACTCGCCTGTGGGAGTTTCTCCGAAACGAGGAGCACCTCCGAAGCTAGCGTATACAGCTCTTTCGCTCGAGAGAAGTTGAGGTCTTCTTTCGACGATTTCGGTTTGGACGACGACGGACACGAGGAGAGGGAGGATTTAGACGGCTGTTGTTCGTGTTCTGGGTGCGGCATGTGGAATATCCCTCGACTGAATTGATCCATTGCTAATTTGAGCAGGTGGGTCGGGGAAGCGGTGATGAGAGACGTGCGGTTCGTCAGTGGTGGACGACGTTGGGCTATTATCGTGAATGGGGTATCTTCTTCCCCTCCGTCTATGGGGTGTTGTTGTTGTTGTTGTTGTTCCGATGGGCCGTTTGGTGCTGCTTCCTCTTCATCTTCACCATCCTCACGAATTCGAGTAACCCTCTCGTCAGCTAAACAAACCAAGGTACGTCCCCAGACAACAGCCATCCTCCAGTCTTCAGGTGCATCGCACGCGTTCAGTCCGTGCGTCCGGGTAGGTAGGTTCTCGCCCGTCTCGAATACGTCAATAGCCGCAGTCCAATAAGCCATTGGGGAGTTGGGTTCACCCGGGAGGGTCAACGTGGGGTCTTGCGCGATCAGGTTACCAAAAAGGAAGAGAGCAGTACCGAAGATGGCGTGGAAGGCTGTGGGGAGTTCGAGGCAGGTGCATTTTTTACGTTCAGAGGTTGAGTGATAGGTGTAAGAATATGAGTGTGTGCTCGATGCTCTGTGGTTGCTCGTCGTCGTCGTCGTCGTCGTTCGTCGGCGTGAATCGGATGGTGAAGGGCCGCGAGAGGACTGATGGCTCGAGCTAGAATGATTCGAGTTGTTGTTGTTGTTGGTGCTGTTGCCTGTTGGTGCTGTAGCTGGATTGGCGAACAGCGTAGAAGGATCTTGGTAGTCTTTTTGAAAACGATGACATTCGTGAATGACACCGCGGATAAGGGGGAGAGCTTCTGATGGTTCTGCGGCTACAGAAAAAAAAATGAGAAAAAAATATCTAGGAAAAGAGAAAAACAAGAGTGAAAACGCACTCTCATACTGCTGTGCAGCAGAAGCAAAAAGATCCTTCAAATCCTCCCAATCCTCATAATTAAACATAGCAACCGGTCTACCGTTCCCATTCCCATTCAAGATATTCCCATGCGCAACAGATGAGATATCCATAATTCTCGCTCTTGATACTATCTCTGATTCGTTTGAATTTCCGCAGCAGCTGGTGGGTGATGGCGGTGGACTTGGAATAGCAGACGTCGATGCAGATGGTTGGTCTTCTTCTTCTTCGTCGTCAACGTCTAACCTCCGTCTCTTATTTGGATATGAGTGCTCTGGTCCAAATTCGTCGTCTTCGTCGTCGTCAGTTGTTGGCTCAGAGTGCGATGGTGGTGGATGTGTGACAGTAAACGTGACGCGTGCCTTCCACAGGCCCTTTGGTCTCCCTCGTGGACGTGACAGCGGTTTATTGGCTACAGGCATCGTCGAAGAAGAAGACAAGGGCGTCGGGGAAGGAGGAGGATCGGGGACGGGAGCGAAGAGTCGAGTGGCGAGGGTCATCAGCAACGTTGTCGACTAGGTAGAGGACAGGAAACACATACAGATAGTCTATTTTTCAGATTATTTGTTCCATTGAGGGTCTCTGGAGAGCTCGACCTGGAGAAGAACGCGGTCCAGAACGCTCACGAGCTGTGCAACGCTGCAGCGGATCGTGGTCTGATTGGTTCATACCCCTCATTGGTTGGGTCTAGAACGCGGGCCGGGCTCATGTGATTGGTTGCCAGAGCGTTGATCATCATCCTGGACCTTTATTTCGTTTGGCGAATCCCCAGCGCGCGACCCAGCGTGTCGTCCCAGGGTACCTCCGAATCTCAGCTCTACTGTACACTGTACAGTAACTCTTGTCCGGAGGGGGCCCGTCATAGCTCGTTGGAGTCTTCTGACCCATCATGTTCTCCGAGGGCCGCCACATCGTCCGCAATGACCATCTCATCTCTCTTCTCAAAACCTCGTCAGACGGCCAACTCGGAATTCCAATTCGAATCTGGTTGCCAAGCACAGGCAGTAACCTCGAGGCGGCAGGCCAGTGGACACACAAGCCCTCGGAGCCGTCCCCTTCACCACGTGAAACTCAAATGAACTGTGGGGAATTCGGAGTTTTAAGGATGCTCTTTCGCATGCCTCAAACTGGGTGCGATGCGACCTGAGACGGAGAGCCTCTGGTTTGTAAACTTGGCCTTAGGACCGGTTCCAGGTTTTCTTACTCACCATGGCGGCTTGAATGTTTGCAATTCGTCACTGTGGCAAATACCGTATACCGTACGTCCTCAGGGCGACGGTCAGCTGCATATCTCTCGCTCTGGATCTGGACTCGACGACTACTTATCTCTCTTATCCGGCTTGTCTTCCTCCTCGCCCCCCGCATCTTTATCTCAGCCCCCGAAACTCGGAACTCCCGCTGGACCAAACCCCGGATTTACGGAGTAGAAACTACTTATCTACGATGATACAGTCTTCAAGCTTACTCTCCTCCTCCTCGTGGTTCTGCGGAGTCGGAGGGGATTTGCGGGATTTGCCTTTGATGACGACTACGATGCATATCTTCAAGTACTCTAATTCCTAGAAACTTGGGTAGGGTAGGTCCAAACCAAAAATGCCCGAATACGGGATATCACTCCTCAGACGATCGTGCAACCCTACCATACCATCGTTCCCCTCCCCCCCCTCTGACCTTTCGCGAAGGTGAGGGTTAGCAGGAGGGGAAGGGGGAGGAAGGGGGCGGCGTGTTGGACAGAGAGGAAGCTAGGGAGTACTCGACCGAGGCTATTGGGTTTCTCGGAGAGAGGAGGGCGAAGGGATAAGCGTCGTTCGGGCCTGGGAATAAAAGAGAAACAAGGACGAAAACAACAGCCCAACGGTATCGTGGAGCCTACGGAGAAACGGAAAGGAGAGCGGGATGGGGATACTGACCATTCTCCGCCATCGTCGAAACCCAAAAGTTACAGTTACGGATACGGGGAAGGGCAATGTCGCCCCCGGCCCCGCTTCGACACAGATGTACACGCCAGCGCCCATAAGGTCCCCCGCCTGTTATTTCCCCAGATTTGTACTTCTTACCGCTTCAGCCTCCAGCGCAGTCGACCGTTTCGTCTGATGAGGACGAGAGTGGGGAAGAAACGGAGGAAGGCGAACTCGGGAATCTTCTCGCTGAGGCGTCGTTGACGCTTGCGAGTCTGGCAAAGGATGAGAAGAAGAGGGAGGGGCTTTATGGTAGGGAGAAGGAGAGTGGAGGGAAGCTTTCACTTAGGGGGATGAGCCACGAAGATGATCTTTAGCTGAGCTCGTTATTCGTTTTGGCACGTTATCTCAGAACCCTTCTTGCTCCGGTTTGGCCGCTTACGATTTATCCTTCGCTTTCTTCACTGTTGCTTTTCCGTTTTCTCGACCCGATACACTGACCACATATGCTTTCCCGCGCTTTCTGGAGCTCACTCGCTGTTGCCATAACCGGTATTGTTGAGATGGAACATGTGATGGAAATGAAAGTCCGCTGATCTACAGTCACACAGCAGCTTCTGAGCAAACCGACCTCTTCTTGCGACGACGACGGTCACTGCTAGCTCCCCCTTGGGAGATTTCATTCAACGTTGTCCACGTCGCATGTGACATACTTTGAACTACTGCAACGTTCCTCAATCCAGCAGGCACCCAGTGGCCATGCCACAGAACATTTCCAACTACGGCAGAGATCAGAACGTTCACACCGGGGCAGGCGATCTTCACGTCAACAACATCAGGCAGAACATCAGAACAACGGACTCCTATCGTGCGTTCAGCCAGACTGTAGCATACTAAGCCCTACTGATTCTTTTGCGTAGCGTACTTGAGAAGGCTATATGATGTCGTCGCAGGCGTTGGAGCATCTCACAAGTCAAAACAGCAGTTTGATAGAGGGAAGTGTCTAGAAGGGACTCGTCGGGGGGCGCTCGGGAGCATCGAGAATTGGAGACGGTCTGGCAACCATTCTCTTCCAATATGTTGGCTCTCCGGTACAGCAGGGGCTGGCAAATCGGCCATCGCAATGACCGTAGCCGAATACTGGGAAAAAAATGGACTTGTAGCATCATTCTTCTTCTTCAGGTCGGATCCTAGGCGTAACAATCCCGATGCCCTCGTGCCGACGATTGCGCTTGGTCTCGTATCGGAGTTCCCGTCTCTTCGAACCTTCTTCGACCGAAAGATCTCTCGGAATCCAATGATACTGGGCTCTGGCTTAGAAGTCCAGTTTCAAGAGCTTGTCTTGAAGCCGTCTCTGCAGGTGGGACGCTCGGGACTTGGGCTGAACTCGTTGCATGACGTTCCAAACCTGGTCATCATAGATGGTCTGGATGAATGTGGCGACGAGGACACACAAAAGTATATTCTCTCGACCATTCTCGCTTCCTATCAACAGCCGCCTTCGACTCGTTGTCCTTTGAAATTCCTCATCTGCAGTCGTCCGGAAGCATGGATCCGGGAAGCCTTTGATGAGGAGGACCTCAGCCAATTAACCTACCACGTAAAGTTAGACGATGCAAGTCACGATATAGAACAGTATTACCGCCATGAATTCCAGATCATTCGCGAAACCCCCAAATATTCTCGCGTGCCGTTCCCATCCCCTTGGCCATCGGAAGAGGAGTTACAGCAGCTTGTGGGGAACGCTTCCAGCCAGTTTGTATATGCCACAACCGCCGTGAAGCTTATCAAGTCTCCTTATACCAATCCTCTCAATCAGCTTCACACAATTCTCACCTATCACCCCGATAATCAGTCTTCGAGTTCGCCATTCCCTGAACTTGACCGACTATACCATATCATTCTCTCCGCCAATCCCGATCGCGATAAATTACGCTCGGTTCTTGCCGCAATATTCATTGCTGGTCCTTTCTTAAAATCACCTTCTCCTGAATTGATCGAAGGCTTGCTGCACCTGGCGTCAGGAGAAGTAGATCTGACCCTGCGAGCCATGCATTCCGTTCTTGACATTAACGGTGGCTGGGACCCGATCAAGTCATTCCACACCTCATTCCCCGATTATCTTTTCGACCGATCTCGTTCCGGGATCTTTTTCACCGATAAAGCAGCTTGGACCGAATTCCTTGTGCGCCGGTGGGTACGGGCTCTCTCGGCGGAGAGAATCGTGCGATATAGGTAGGAGATCTATTGACCTTTCATGAGATGATAACCTGTTCACCTGATTCAACCACTGTTCGCAGCTTCCACCAGTTGGTCTTGGGCGGACACAGATTACTTCTCACTCAATGGATCCCTTTTTGCATTAGCTCACGGCCTAGTCAGGGACTGCTGGTGGATCTTCAAAATGTGGAACTCGGCCCTATTCTGCTGCTTCACGGGGGACGGTCTTCTTGGCATGATATGTTTGGCGGCTTGGTGACGTGGTTGTCGCACGCTTCGAATGTATGTTCCTTCTGTGGTTCAGCTGGAATGTCCCAGGCTGTAAGACTTACTTGATCTTCGGGCAGGTTTGCGACGCCAATCTCAATGTCATACGCCGTTTCCAAAATGTACCAGGACGCCTTCACTTTAATTCCTTGCATGGGATGAACGTTCCGGAAGAGCATCAAGCAACATTTGACGCAGCGGAGCGTGTGATAATTCTCGGACTAAACGGTTACTACCAATCTGTATATTTAGGGCGGTCATCCCGGCTCAAGATCGCCATTCAAGGTCTTAGAGAGGATTCGAGATACCCTGTTTTATGGTCGTCCATACTCAGGTTTACAGCTTGCGACTGTCACACGGACGCAGCTCTTGCATCATCTCGCTCTCACAGATGTTACGAAGCAGCTTGTCTACGAACACTGAAATTCCTCATACTGAGCATTACATCCCCCCGCTCAAATGGCTCGGTGGTCGACATATTCATTGACCTGGTTGGTTCTTCACTTATCCAACATTGTGGGTTTGGAGCCGAGTTGTTCACACAATGTCGGATATTGTTTTCGTGGGCTGCGGCAGATACTTTCTTGAGAACTAGCTGGATGATCCATCGTCGCAACGAGTTGTTCGCTTGGCTCGAGGTACATCTTCAACTCATGGCTAGTCTATCCATCGGCTGACTGGTGGCCATTGTCTCTCCCTTTTAGACGTGTCCACAGCGCTATGCTCGCGAGGCAAAGGATCTTAAATCACAGCTCTTATGGGCATTTTCCGAACCTCAGATGTTAGATCGAGAAAGGTTGGGATTGAGGCAGGAAAGGTTGATATGGGAGGCGCAAGAGAAGTACAGGTTGGAACGAGAAATGCAAGAAACGGAAATGCGAGCTCGATACATGGAGAATCTTGGGCGGGAAAGGGAACAGCGGCCACGAGTGAATGTTGGAAGGTCCCAACAGGTTGCATCGGTAAAGGGTCAATTGGCTTCCGGGCTTTTCGGGCTTTTCGGGTTTTCCCGAAAGTCAAAAGCCCGAAAGCCGTGATTTTCCATGCCTTTCGATATATTTTTGAATCTCTCAAGTACTTATACATTACTGCCTGGACCCACACTATAGTACTAGATAAATCTCTATTATATACTTCCTGTCTTCAAGTGTCATTCCGACACTCGAGAGGGTGTGCAAATCTTTGCGGGGGAGAGGGTGCACGCCGCACTTCCGGCTTTCGGACTTGTTGGGACTTTCTCGGAAAACCGATTTTGGTAGAAATATTGGCCAACGGTAAAATAGCTTTGCATAAAAACTCCACCAAGCGACGCCCTCGCTGGTGTTCAAAGGAAAATGAAGATGGTTCACTGCTTAATCATTATTGGTCCTTCGAAAAATCCGTACTGTACGACACTTCCTTCCATTCTTCCAAGTTGCGGAGAGCCGTCTCACAGTGCTCCTTGGCGGTTTCGTAGCAATCGCTACCGAGCTGAATATTCCTCGGGAAAGGTTTGCCTTGCTCAGTCCCGTGAATGATATTCAGTGTGACTTGAGCCGCTTTCTGAGGGTCTCCGAGCTGCTTCCCGTTGTAAGCTGCAAGCGTGAAGAACGCGTGAGCATTGTATAGGTCACGAGTACGAGCGATTCACCTTTCAGTGAAGCTTCGGATTGCTCTGTTAATTCCCGATAGTCAGGTATCTTTGTAACGGCGGATCTACGATGGTCTGGAGAGAGGAAAGATGTACGGAAGTATCCAGGGTCGATGCAGATACTACGGAGGCCTAAGGGCGAGATTTCGGCGTGAAGGGTCTCTGAAAGGCCTAGATAACTTGTGAGACGCCAGAACGAGGGGAAAAGCACTTTCAAACCTCGCACTGCCCACTTTGTGGACGCGTATAAACCTGCGTTGGGTATGTCCCTAGCGAGACTGTCAGTATTTGGGGACTCGGAGGCCACAATAGGCATGTGATCCATGCGAGTTCGATTGTACAGTTCTCACCTCCATCCACCCAGTGATCCCACGAATACGACCGTTCCTGTTTTCCGTTCGCGCATGTACGGCAAGAAAGCACGGCTAACGTTCAACGCGCCAAACACGTTCGTACTAAGTACAGACGATGATGTGAGTTTCCCCAACGCGTTTCGTTCCATGCCAAACTTACTTGAATTGATCGTACGTCTCCTCTGGACTGATAGGTCGATATAAGGGAGAAATCGAATTATCACATGCAGAAATAGGACGTACGTGCTTTCTTCGATGGCTCCAACCAGCACATAACCGGCATTGTTGACCAAGACGTCTACTCTCCCATAGAAAGCTATCGCTTTCTTCGCAACCTCATGCAGACGATCCAGAGGCTCCGTCACGTCCAACTCGAGGGTTTCGGCTCCTTTGTCTTTGAGATCGGAGTCGATCTGGGGAAGAGACCCCGACCGACGTCTTGCGGTAGCGATGACTTTATCTCCTCGGCTGAGAGCTGCGATGGCGAGGTCTCGTCCGAGCCCGGTCCTTTGCGATTCGGGGAGTCATCGTATCAGTTGTGAGCTTGATGATTGTGCCAGCTGCTACGTACGATGTACCAGTGATCAACCATACGAGTTGGGCCATAGTTGACGTCGATGTGATGTTGAAAGTCTGAGCGGAGATTTTGCCACTTGAACGCTGTTATGAGTGTGGAAAGAAACCAGCGAGTTCCGAGCCCCGATTGAGGTGGTTGAAAGCCTGAAGATGAGGCTACCCGGACCTGGGTATGGTCTGTAACTACTATATGTATGCTAATGGGCTCAGCTGGAGCTTGCTGCCATGCGGTACCAGCATTCAGCCCTCCAGCTCGGCAGGTCCACTACATTCTTGGCGTAGCACACCATGACTTGCAAGGTCCATATTGGGTCGTATATGGGCCTTGTGGGACCCAGTGGCAGGGTAGGGCCTCGAATGGCGTCGCGTAGCAGAAAATTCAAGAATGGAGGATGGGCAAGTCTGAGTGCTGGCTCAGCGGGGTCAAGCCCTCAGACGTCCATTTAGATACCATAGGGTGATGCCATAGAGCACAATGAGCCTTAATGAGATTCGTGAACGCTATGTGGCTCGAATCCAACGAGGTTGAGATGAGAGTTCGTTCCAGGTGATAGTCGTCACGGTCACGGGTGTGACAATTCGTTAGTCAGGCTCGCCCTGGCTCGCGTTCCTTTGACCTTCATTCCATACGGCCAAAACATGGACGTAAAAGCTGCAAAGTGAGTTTACAGTCCAGTCGATATGCTTCATCTGCTTACTTCCTGATGCCCTCTCTAATTTCTTTTGAACGACCCGTTGCTCTTGCGGTATCGTTATGATCCCTTCTCCTGCGTTGAACACCTCATCCATGAACACGTACTATGGCCTCTCATCCACGCACTGCTGTCCTTCCGACTCGAACCACATTCTTGCGCCCTAAAAAAACCGTAAACCCCCGCGAATTGAACGGGAAGACGACGCAAAATAACAGACAAATCCCTACCCAATGTCATCTCGCAAAACCCCGACTTTGCAGAAGAATCGAAGATGTACCAGAGTCTGCTAGATATGGAGAGGAAACTTGACTGGACGATGACGAGAAAGAGGGTGGAGATTCAGGATACATTGGCTCGGGGGCCTACGGTGTGTTCTTGCGGTTCTTCTGTTCTGAACGCGTATTTATAAGGGATTGATGACTGAACGTAGACAACAAGGACATTGCGTATGTTCTTGAGCCATACGGTGTCGGGGCAGCACTGGCAGCCACCGGAGGACTCGAGTGTGAGTGGGGAGGTGAATGT
>JANHQD010002387.1:0-15433 GCA_024721195.1 Marasmius sp. AFHP31
ATCCCAATAGGCACGGCTATAAATCCTTCCGCCACACCTTCCTCCCACGGAAGAAACACCGACTCGAACGACTTCGACGCCGGCATTCGCTTCTCTTCATTACGAGTGCTAGCTGAGACGTTGTGTTCCAGCTCGGAGAAGTTACGTGGCCATGAGTATATCAACTGGCTCTTCGACAAAAGTCGACGAGACAGGATAGGTTTCTCCATGTTGAACCTATCGACCACTTCGGCGAGTTTTTCTCCGTGTTTATCGATTGCGTCTTGTTGAGGATCACCACCGACCTGAAAAGCAAGAGAGGTGTGAGTAAGATTCGTCGTCGTCGACGACGAGTAACAAATGTCTCACCTCAACATCGACGGCGAAGGAGCCTTGACGAACCCCGCGAACGAGGAATATAACGGCGCCCAAGAAGACTGAGAGGGAGAGGGCGATGAAGGTGAAGATGCTGATGTTCTTCGAGATGAAGTTGATGACCGAGTTGCTGGACATGCTAGTAGCTGGTGATTGCTGGTGAGATGGTGGCGGTTTGACTTTAAGAGGCGAATGGAGGGCCAAAATGGCTGGCCAGGTTTATATAGCTGTAGAGTGAGACATGGTTCAAAATGTTTGAGATCTTCTGCGAGGTGCATGAACAAGAAGGAAATCGTCGCTAGCAGTGCACAAAATGGCCAATGAAATGACTCTGTCTACTATGTATGAAGCAGTGGCGTCAGTTTGATGAATGAACAACAGGGAGCGTACAGAGATATCCCAGTCGTAGTCAATTTTGAAGCCTTGAGTCTCCTTTCGCAGAACCGTCTCAATCTCATCCTACGCGTCAAAGCAGGCGAATCGAAGAGATTCCTGGCTTATACCACAAATCTCCAGGTTCTAGTAGGGTCGAGACGAACTGAATGAGCAAAGAGTTCCAATAGGGCAGGGTTATGAGATGGTGGTAGTGATCATGACGCCCACAACTGTCCACTCCGAGCGACTTGAGGGCAGGTCAACATCAATTCGGCCTCGGCCCCATTCAGATCAAAGCAGATCTCATCCTTGAATACGCTCGAATGTTTCGTCAAATTGGTTCAATTACTTTGAACTGAATTTTACAACAATCGATATGTGCTACGCTACAATTTCGGACATCAGATCCTCAGGCCATCGCGCGTTATCCACGCCATTCCGCCTAGACCCAATATTGAACCCAGGCTTCACCATCCCATCGGGGAACTGCAAGATAGGCTTCACAGTTCTCACTTTCACTCCAAGCGCCTTGTTATCACGCATCTCAAAGAACGCAGGGTTGAACAAACTCGGCGTGTTCGCTTTGAGAAGTTCCATTATTGCCGGTACAGTCACTGTCATGTTATCGGTATGGCGAAACACTGGTTTGTTGTGCTTCGCCCACAGCTGCTTCCAGACGTTAGAGGGGTAGGTTCGACATGTACGGACAAGCCACTGGGAATAGTAGTTGAGGGCCACCTGGAGACGGACAGTTAGAGATCGCTCAGCGTAGCGAAGGGCAACTTGAACTCACATCGACTACAAATGACCCGCCCTTTTCCGCACGTTCGATCAAAGCTTGCAAAACGCCAATTGCTCCAGCCGCACCGGTACTACAGGCGGAAGATGTGAAAGTAGATCTGAGCTCGATACCGGCAGACGTACCAGAAGTCAGACCTGGGGAATACAGGAGTAACGGGTTCTTCATGGCCCATGGCACGACCCCACTCAGTTGAGACGCCACAGTGCTATTCTGTCGTGAGTGATGCAGAACAAGGAAAACGCGACTAGTGGAACTCACCGCATCACTGATTTGCTGCCATCCCGAACGATAGGACAACGGCCCATTCCATCCATAACAGTTTTCATGAACATAAATAATCCCCTTCTCCCTCCCCTCGGTCATCTTCAGTATATCCTCCTTCCCGAAACCCCATTTCTTCATAACGCCCGGTCGATACCCGTCGATCACAACATCAGCCTCAGCTATCAACTCCTTCATCCTCTCCCTATCCGCTTCGTTCTTAAAATCCAGATAAGCCGACCATTTCCCCCATCCCAGATCGAAATTGAGGTGCTCATGATCCAAAATGTTGGGTGAAGTTATCCGCAGGACACTAGCTCCAAGCTCAGCGAGTTCACGGCCAATCGTAGGTGCAGCAATGATTCGCGTGAGTTCGATAATCTTTAACCCGGAAAGTGGACGAGAGGGATCGGGTGTGTTGGGTGATTCCCACCAGGATGACTCCTGTGACGAATTGGGGACGTGGTGGAGTTCGTAGAGACCGACGTGAGCGTTCACCTTGGCATGTTCACTGGCAAGGTATTCATCTACACTCTGGCAAATCGTCCCTGCCTGACGGTATTCGTCGTTTATCAAAGTGTCGAGATGTTCGGCGTCATGTTCTACGACCTTGTGCTCGTATATGGAGTGAGAGGTCTCTCCTGGTGCCGGCTGGTATTCCTCGGGAATGCCAAGTGCGGATTGCGAAGGCTTCGGATTCAGACTCGCTAGGGTTGATATCAGTCGCTGAACATCAGACCAGAGCAAGTCAACGATACAGACCATGGATGTGATAAAACCTCCCATCCTTCGTTTTGTAGATATTCGTACAGGAGCCGTCATGAGGCGAACGTTCCGAGGAGGGAAACCATCGTGAAAACTCCTTGAGGTCGTGCGGGAAAACATCTTTCCCGTTCACATTCAAAGAAGAAACGAACGGCGACATGAAGAAAAGTTGGGCGTGGTCTCTGTAACGCATTTGTCAGTGAGGGGGACGTTTCCTCGACCAGATGCTTGGTGTCCTCACGTATCAATCACGACCTTCTGAGGCTCAATGGCGAAGCGTCTCTTGAGCAACACGTTCAGCATACATGCTTCGAACCCTTTAATGGCCGCGATGCTCTCAGCGAAGCGCCAATTGATAGGTATCGAGGGGAGGTCTCCGCCTCGGTATTCGACCAACTTGTAGACATCTTGTACCTCGGACGGGCAAGATTGGTGGAGCTCGTTGAATACAAGGCCGTCCCTGAGGAGCTGGGAGGCCTGTGCAGGTATAGAATATGTAGCAGTCATGTTGGTGGGAAATCGAGAACGTACTCACGCATTATTGAAAAACCCATGTTATACTGCCTGCACAAAGAGACCCGGTTATGGCTTGTCCGAGACTTCGGGGGATGTTCAGTGAGAGAGTGACACGGTCGTGAGAGTCTGCTTGGACACTAGCTTGAATTAGAGCTGCTACTAAGACGGGAAGGGGCGTAGTTAGAGTTGGTCCCAGTTGTACTAGTAGATCTCGGGCTAGGAAGCGCACCACTGTAGTTGACTTGTATAAGTGATCATGCTTCCCGATAATCATAGGCAAGATAGAAAAACCTGCTACGGATTATTGAATACCTTGGAAATTATATACGACGGAGAAAAGGGGTTGAGAGATTTGTGAGCCGTTACATTCCTCCAGATTTAGACTCGAGTGCATCGTGGTTCAACGGGATGTTAGCGGGAGTCGGGGTGTTGGACAAGTGTTGACTGGAGGGAAGGAACGCTCGTCGGCTTCAGCTGTTCAGTCACTCAGACTGGCACACGGCTCGCGACTTGAGGGTAGGTTGATTCGGGTTGAATCGATCAAACACTTCTTTTCGACTCTTTGACTTCTTTGACCTTGAAGACGACCTCCAGCACTTTTTCTGAATCACGTCTTCGTTGATAATGTTAATAGGCGGGGATCGATAATCTTCTGACTACGACGCAATGCTCTTTCCAATCGTTCTGCAAAGTTTCACGTTTCAAAAGCTTCTGATCGTGATCATCTGGGCGCGAGGTCACTCGGGGGAATTGAGGAATTGGATGGAGGTCGATCATTGACTCGGAGGCAGCTGCAGGGGAGATTCATCCCGCCCACACAATGGCTCGGCCAGACTCTTTTCACCAGCTGATAGTCATTCACACCCGTAACTCGAAATATACCCATTCACTTCTCTACACCCAAAGCTATGAGTTTTCGGATGCAATGACGATCAGAGGCGCGAGGAGCGACCCGATGCGTTTGCTTTCCGATTCTCATGTACCCATAAATAATCAGCTCAATCTCCCCTCGAAAATCTTGGGCTGTACGTTGAATGACAGTTACCTGGAAAAGGTGAGCACATTGTCAGCTTCCTGTCACTAATTACGCTCACTCGAAATCCACGTTCATAAGCTCTTTGTGTCGGTATACCTCTTCGATCCATGTACTCAACAGCTCGAAGCCAGTTAGGAGTACTCAAGCGCCTCACCTTACGCCCACCAGTAGGCCTTGTGATCGTCCACAGCTTTCCCCACTTCACTTGAACTAACCCCAAGCTCCTGCCCACGATACACACAAGCCTTCCCAACACAAGACCCCTCTATACGTTTAAGAACTCTAGCTTTTGACACCTAGAGAAATGGCCAGCCGTATTCCTACAGACCCTCAAGCGATCGAAGCCCGTCTCCGTAATGTGGCGCTCGCTTTAGTACGTTTACTTCCCGGTACTGGAGGTGTATAACCACTTATGTTTTTTTAGTACGCCAGTGCGAATGATCATCCACTTATAGAGCTGGGAGACAAAGCGTGCACGTTTATCATCGAGCTCATCGCGAAAGATCTGGTTCACAAACTTGACGAGAAAGGATATCGAGGGTTTTACAAGTACGTCGGATTTGGAGTCTTCGCTCCGACTCCGAATCTCGAGGCTGATATTTGGCTTCTGCTGAATTCATGTAGTGCCATTCAAGATATCGTAAAGCACTCGAGCATACACGGGCGGAAGGCGGTCCGAATCCTGCCCTCAGTCGTCCTTTCCGCCTGGACAACTACCATCTTGGTCGGTGAAGAAAAAAGTCGATGCCAGGTACGAGGCCGCTTTGAAGGTGAGTCTTCTTCATTCCCTACGACGATCTACCACTCGAACTCACAAGGGCTCATCTAGACCCACAAAACCCCTGTGTGCAAATGGGAAGACGCTCTAATTCTCACTGGGAGCATCGTCTCTACCATCAGTTCTGCGCCAGGGCTGGACCTATTGAAGTCTGTGGGCAACTTGAGTCAAATCGAAGGTAGGTTCCTCTCGTTGCGGAATTACAATTGTCTTATTTTTGCTCTATTAGACCACACGGGGGAACAAAGTGGGATACGCGAACTTGCATCGTCTAGCTGCTGGTATTCTGGATGAATCGACAAGGAGATGCAGACAAGTCATATCAAGCCGACAGAGGGTATGAAGCATTGTGTCAGGGACTTCGTGCGGTGGGTATTCGAATGGTTGTCCTGAGGGTTTACTGTTATTGACCCAATTCACTCAGCGCACTGCGTAGGACCCTCATCCGAATTCGTGACATCATCATGGAACTCGAACGAGATCTCATACGAAACCCTTAGGGCGTCTGCTGTTCGCAACTAGAACTAAGGAGGAGCTGTCGTGAACAAGACTAGAGTGCTCTGTAATGACGATCAGTAGGCGACGTACTCGACGTCCTTCTCAATCAATGACAGTGTCGAGGTCGGTCCCACATTTTCTTTTCAATTTGCAGTGCCTAGTAGCGATACCTTCATTTTCTTGTTTGTGAACCGGCGGGATAGTTCACATCTATCTATTTAAGCTCTTCTCGCTGGCCCCTCCATTTTTCCCTTCACACGGCGACTCATCAATTTACAGCACGTCAAGCTCCCCGTTGACGCCATCTCCAGGACCCTTCAGTTCCAGAATTTGTGCTCGATGAATGCACAGAAGCGCTTGAGCGCTCGCGGCGGCAGTAGGGTTGCCTTGTCAACCTTGGTTACTCGTGACTTCTACAATCCCCTCTCCTTCCCACTCATTGGACACCCCTTACTATTTGGGCTCATCTAGCTGAGCTAAGCTCACACATATTGGTCAAGGATCTCCTGGTACAATCACCTTGCTCGCCAGGATTCGTTCGTGCGCACAACATCCAAGCGGTCGCGCGTGTTCACCATCTTAATCCGGTAGCCAATCAACGTCGACGTCGTAACTTCCTTCCTCTTCCACCCTGCCCCCCTCTCCGCCATATTCGCATCCCTCCTTATTCCCTCCAAAATATCAGCTTTTCGTCTGTCGCTCACAGCCGCCATCATTCCGTTCCTCGAACTGGCTACACCTCATATTCTACCGTCCTAGAATACTTGTTGTGGTGCACTCTACGACCTGTATATGGAAGCAATATGTTTGTACAGAACACAAGTGATGGTTCGGGCGCCCAGAGCAACAACAACGGTGCGGGAACCCAGAACGTCAGCTTCGTAAACAGCTTCAATACAACCGCCTCCAAGCGTGAGTCTCTCGTTTGGGCTTTCGTCGAATGCAATGATACTTAACCTTGATCGTGTCGGTATAGCGCACAGAAACTTGTGGGATGCCATTGCAGGAGTCGGAGCTTCGCATAACGCCGAGCAGCAGTACGAACGCGGGGAGTGTCTCCCAGGAACTCGAGAGGAAGTCCTTCGGAGGATCATTTGGGAGTGGATTATGACCGGAGGACAGGGGCGTCCGATTTCTTGGCTCACTGGCACTGCCGGTGTTGGGAAAACCGCCATTGCCATGACTCTTGCCAAAGCTTGCGAGCAGGAAGGCCTCCTGGCCTCCTCGTTCTTCTTCTTTCGATCCGATCCAAAACGAAATGTCCCCGACGCTCTCATACTCAGCATAGCACACAGTCTAGTCTCGACAGTGCCATTCATGCGATTCTTCGTTGAATGGAGGATTTCGCGAGACCCCAAAATCCTGGAAGCGAGGCTGGAAGACCAGTTCCATGAGCTTGTTCTCAAACCGACCATGGCGTGGAGCTGGGTTAGATCCCTCTGGGTTGTCCTCCTGCGTGTCTTGTACATGTTGCTTTCAGGTATCATGCCATCAGACGTTGTGTGGGGATTCCTTTCTATTCTGTCACTCCTTGCACCACTGCAAGCGCCGAACGTCGTCATTATTGATGGACTAGACGAATGCAGCGACGAGAATGGACAGCTGCGTATCCTCTCTACCATTCATTCCGCGATCAATGGGAACCCGAATTTCCCACTACGCTTCTTAGTTTGTAGCCGACCAGAGTCCTGGCTTCGACAAGCATTCGATGCACTTCCCCCCGACCAGCTCTTCAAGGTTGTTCTGGATGAGTCATTAATGCCCAGCAAGGACATCATGAAATATTACCGCCATCACTTTCGCGAGATTTCCAAGGATCCCCATTACAGTCAGGTCCCGTTTCCAAATATCTGGCCCTCGGAGGACGTCCTCGAAGCGTTGGTTGAGCATAGCTCCAGCCAGTTTGTCTACGCAGCGACCGTGGTTAAGTATATCAAAGACAAGTTCGAGCATCCGATTGAACAGCTTTGCATCATCATCGACAAACTCCCGCCTCGTCGACCAGGAACATCGCCCTATCAACGGCTCGATGCACTGTACGAGTTCATACTCAGCGCAAATCCAGACCGAGAAGGAGTTCTTCGCATTCTTGCAGCTCTTCTCGTTCTCACAGGTGCCTCGGGCGATTTGGATGTTCTGGAACCGTCCCCTGCAATCATCGAGTTGGTGCTAGGACTTCCCATGGGACAAGTACCTTTGACCTTGCGGGCAATGCACTCAATACTGGAGATTCGTGGCTCGGAGGATAAACTCCGTGTCTATCATACTTCGTTCACGGATTACCTGTTTGACCCAGCCAGATCGGGTCGTTTCCACGTCGACATCCAGACTCAAAGATATGTCATTGCGCGACAGTGGCTCCAGAACCTCCGCACCAGTAAAGTGCGGACTTATAGGTATGGATTCTCCTGCTCTCTATTGTCTCTCTTAGAAGTACTGAACTTCTTTCACATGCACTCGTAGCCCCAACCAACTCTATGGCAAGAAAACTAGGCCATTCTTCCGGGAATGGGGCCGGTTCTGCATGTTGCTCCCCGAGCCAACTAGGGATCTATTGGAATATTTATGGAACGTTGATCTGGCATCTACATTTCTGGTGGCTGAGACCCTTGATTGGCAGGAGGGGTTTGTTGAGCTAGTATCGTGGCTGAGGAGATATGTATGTCTGACCAACCACTTTGCCTTGCTGTGCCCGTTTTCGTGCTTACGCTCCTTTGACACCAGCATGTCTTTGATGCGAATGAAAGCCAGGGCAAGAAGGAATTTGGAGAACACGTAAAGGCTGACACAGATGGCCGTTGTGAGGCCAAGGCTCACAGCCGCGCGATGGACAAGGACAGAAATGGAGTTGGTCTTGTGGAGGGTCTCGTGCACAAACTGCAGACCCATCCCAAGTGTTTCCACCTGGAATGCCCTCCGGGTGTCTCTTCACAAAACGTTGTCGTGCGTTTTGTCGTCGGTCGTGCCGCGGGATGTCCATGGGGTACTGGACTGGGTGGGACACTCCCCAATGACACCGAGGTTGTGCGCCTCACAGACTGCCATTGTGATCTCTCCGGTGGGAACGAGTCATGGGATTCGGGGCATCTTGCGTATCAGGAAGCTTGCTTGCAGCTTACCAAGGCTCACATCTCTCTTTTCAAGGAGCTTGCCCGAAGCGGCGTGAAAAACGACTATGATCTGGACGAAGATTTCATGGAAGAACCCTTTATGGACATAGTGCAGTCGTTGCTCCTGGCACATTGTCGACTCGATACGGAGCTGCTTTCGCTCTGCCGGACGTTTTTTGGGACTGTGGAACACTGTTCAGTGATGAAAATTGATTCGGGGCAAGGAGAGGAAGCATGGGAGAACATGCTTGCATGGATTGAGGTGAGTACCTATTGTTTTTGTGGGATTTGATTCCCTGGTTATTGTTGTCTTGTCGTGGAGTTGACAATTATCCCCCTTAATAGGCTTTCCCGGGCAGGTTCGCTGAAGAAGGGGAAGCCTTGAAAGTCCAACTGCTTGGTTTGCCCTGGGAACAGTGGAAATATAATTCGGCTCGGTAGACGGGCCTGCGGAAGGTGTGACGACCAAATGACGGCCTTAAAGCTTTCGTTACTGACTCCCTTGATAGCCATTCTTATCTTTATTGCAGGATCAAGAGGCTAACCAGTAAAGCCCCCGCTACCAGCGAAAAGTTTTAACTGCGGCCAGTCTGATGACCGAGTAGCGGCCCAGTGCCACTATATATCTGTCAGCGTCTTCAGCTACAAGGGAACGACACTCGTGTCAAGCCTACATCCGGGATACAGTAGTGGTAATCACAGTCTAATCCCCTCCACGAAATCGGACTGAGTTGTTACGTGCTGCCCGGGCCCTTCGGTTCAGTATTGCAAAAACCAAGCACCAGTTCGACCTGAAATGACATATTCTGAACTAGTTAACCTGAAACCCGGGATTTGAGCCGCCGCCCACAGCGTCAAATTACGAGTATTATTAGGATCATTCCACGTTCTATTCAACGATGTGGCTCTGAACCTGAAGGCGACCTCCTGACCGTTCCCTAGTTTAAAGTTTCGTACCCGAACTTCAGTACTGTGCCGCGCCCAACGCCCCATCTGGGAGGTTGCATTGTTGACAGGTGGCTGACATGGTCGGACGGGTTTGGTTCTGTCAAAGAAAAGGGGCACGAGTAACCTCAGACATCAATATTTCAATAGCAGCGCAAACTCGTAGCAAGTAAGTACCACAGTGGCGTACCGTCTCGAAGTCACAAGGGGGTCGATAGATGACCAGATAAAAACCCCTTCTCGACTCCGTCGTCTACCTTGCCGGTTGCGGCGCAGAACGGGACGGGAAATTAAGCGCTCACCCATAATCATGTTCTTCTACCTACGTACATCGAAGTCGTCACGTAGATATCGTCAGTCTGGTTCAACGAGACTAACTTGCATCAGTAAAGATACTCAATCTGGATGGACGAAGAGAATATGCTCTGGATCCATTTGAAGGCGTCCCATACTAGGACTAGACTAGACTGATTTTTTCAGCCACAACCTTCCACCACGGTCTCTGATGTCCAATGATACACGGGTTGAGCCGCAGCTGGTCTCTCGATGGCTCCCACAATCAACATAGCCCAGCAATGGGTATCTTGGGGAGTTATATGCGTTACAGGCCCCGAGCAAGGCGGCTCACTTCTGATACTCATCGAGAACCCGATCAGCGTTCAGCCTGACATGAATTTGTCTATGTCCCAATCTATATGCTATACCTCGATCGACACTTCCGTCGCTCCCCAGCGACGCAAGATGCCATCCTTACCATACGGACTGACTGGAGTAGTTTCCTGGATGATTGTGAGACCGGACGCGTGTTAAACTATGATTCGGCCATAGAGCTGTGGCGGGTCAGTTGTCTGGCCAACAGGTCGTAGTAGAATCGGTTTACATCCGGGGCTCAAATTGTAGACGAAGTTCAGGTAGGAATCAGTCGCATCGTTGGCCGGTTCAGTTTCGATACCGGGAACGGTCGGACCATAAAACAGCTGGATCCCTGAAGCATGAACGACTAGAAGGTCAAAGGCGGGACCCAGTCGACATAGAGCCAGTGCTGAGTAGACCAAAAGGAGACTAGGTCCCTGGAATGGATTCTCGGAATTAATAAGCAAAAATAAAGCGCTGTCTCTTTGCGGCATGCTTGAAGAGGAGTCTCCGGAGCACAATGTAAATCCGACCGGTGTACCATGCCTCGGCGCGATCAAGCAGGGAATCTCCCGTATTGAATGGAGCTATAAACGTTGAATCATCTTGTGCCCAGAGTTCACAAGTCATCTGTAGAACATCGTCCGTGAATGGTGCTATTATCGATTAGCAAGCGGCTAATCTAAAATCATCAAAGGTGTCATACTGGGCCTTCTCCTTTTGAGGTTCATTCCAGCTAAGCTGATTGCGAGTCCAGCGCCCTTGACCTGTGAGTAGTGAGCACACAAGTGGATATCAGGAGAATGGTTACTAGCGGAGGATGTGCACCTTTAATGGTTCCGGCAAGATAGGGTATATTTAGAAAACCTCTCGATCTGATTTTCTCGGAAGCCCGCGCAGAGGAGAGGGGCCCAGAAGAGATCGTGGGCTCCACAACTGACTGTTTAGAGAGTCGTCAGTTATATAATCATTGACGTTAAGTAGGGCCCGCGAAGGCGTGAGGTTGCTAATCAAAACGTCGTCTAAATTTATGTCTGATTATACGGACCTCGAAAGGAGCATTTTGGGCCGCAGATAGTCGAGACTTGAGAGCTCCGACACCATGCGCCATGCTGGCATCTTGTATCCGCTCGAAGACGGACACTTTCTCATAAACCTTGGGAGGCGGAGAATTCCTATTATGTGATATCCCAACTGTGGGTCAAATGATAAATCATGATGCGGAGCGTCTCTTTTTGAGGCCCACAATGGACCGGTCAACGAACCTGGTATGATAGCTCGAAAGAGATGCTCCGTAGGTCGCCGGGGATGTAGGAGTGGGGATTCGATTTGAATGCCCGCGCTGGCTGGCTGATGGAGAGGGATTCTAAGTGAGTGGCGCTATGGTATCGACTCGCACGACAGACCTGAAGGCACATACCTGACTCCATCTGGGAACTTTATTTGGGTTGCCACCAAGAGAAATGATATTTTGTTACAGGAACCTGAGAGCTTGCATCGTGTCTTATCCGGCGTTCAGATCTTATTTTTGGGAATGACGGAGCACGCAAGCTTTTCAAGTCCCTGGTCAGAACCATTAATAACCCTACGACACCGCAAGTCACGAAGCCGAGGGTATTCAGGCGGTAATTTTTGCAATTTTTCTTTGAGGTCGTTTCACGGGTAATGGGGAAAAACACTTACACCGAGACAAAAGGACTGGATCCCTGATAAGTACACTGCGCTGAAGTATGCCTACTGGAATTAGCAGGATCGGTCCTGACCCAACGGGGAGCAAACGTGATGGGACGTTCCGGTCAGGTCGAGAGCCCGCCCTATATCGAGACGAATAAGGTTTACATTAGGGAGCTGGAGAAACTTCGGGGTGGCTCGAGGTACCCGTTGGTGTATTCGATGTAAGTTCCGCCTTAATACACGGGCTATCAGCGTTAGTTCAGTGTACGAGGCCGCCACACCTGCTTCAGGGAGTGGGGTGGGAACGCCAAACGTTAACTGCTGTGGACGACCGGAGGACGACATAAGTTCCTCCTAGCCACCGTTCTGTCCCGTTTGCGGAAACCCACGTCCAGCCTTTGACTGAACCAGAATCCCTGGTGAACCCCGGTCTAGGCCAGCATGGACAAAGCAAAGATGCAGATAGAGATCTCATGCCCATATACGTACGTCAGTGCTGGATAGATTGTTTCGATGGAGAAAATACGACCTCGCGGATGTATGTCGATACACTCGTTCTCAGAACCACAGAACCGACTTTCATGGAAAGACATAGATGGAAAATCTAATAAGAACTGAAACTGACATTGAGTCCCAACTCGGTTGTCGGAGTATTTGTATCCATCGCTGTGAAGCTGATCGACAACACGGAAATCGATGTGAAGTCAACGGATACCTAACGGGCGGTGATGGTCAAGTCACTGGCGAGTCAGACGGTGTTACTTCCACCACGTATAGCCTTTTGCCTGATGCGGATCACTCCAGTATCTGTAAGACTGCAGATGAGAACTTTCAGAACAACAAGACGCAAAAATTCTATCCCGGTGGATCCAACTTACCATAAATCGAAACTAAAATCAGGGGACTTCCGCACGGTTTGAGCCTCCGAATACGCCGTTCGACTACTTGCAAAGGCAAATCTATTGACAACAACAAGCTGAGGATGCTGGCCCTCCCGTCTCCAGATCACCGAGAACTCTTGGTCCTGCCTTGAGCTTTTTAGGTTAGCCCTGTAGCGATTGCTAGTTCACTAAAACGTCCGTTGCGCCATGAGTATTGAGTCTGAATTGTTGCTGCAGCCCGGGGACAGAACGTAGTGTACTCACCCGTTGGACTCACCCGCTACGAACGCATCATTCCCCCAAGAATGCAAAACCACACACAGTTGACAAAGCCTTGTCCTTGTCGCTATACTTGACTTCGTTAATCCTTTCGGGAATTGAGGCTAGCGGAAAAGAGAGTGCAGCACCATCGGTAATCAGTATGTACGCCACCACGATGGTGTAATACAGGCCCCAGCTGCGTATAACAAGGTCAATCAACTGTCCTCCTACTCCTCAGAAATACCAACAGTTTCTACTCAGTGCTTACCATCGCATCAACAATGTTCTTCAAGCTCTCTACCATTCCTCAACTCGCCGTCGCGGCCATGCTTTCTGCTGGTGTTGCCAACGCGGAACAAGGCTGGGGTATGTTCCTACCATCGAGCTTCGTCCTCCTATCGCTGATTCGTCTTACCCCTTCATATCATAGCTGTTCGCGACAGTACGCTTGGGGTCACCACCAAGTCCTGCGGACCTTGCACCCCCCCTCCCAGAACCCCACCTTCAAAGTGGCTCTCCCAGCTGTCCCCCTAAACCCGGTTCAGTGCTGCAGCGCGATCAGTCTTGCTTGTAAGTGATCCTGGGGGTTCTGTGCGCAAGAACGGTCAATTAACGCAAAACACGGGCTATAGACAACGGAAACAACGTGATTGGCACGTACACCGACATCTGCACCGGAGGTTGCATCGACGATCCTACTGGTGGCCCTAATGATGGTCTCGCCTTGAGCGACCCCTTGTATCAGGCGTTGAACCCAGGCGGGTTTGGCCCCATCTTCGTCACCTGGAACAACCTTGGTCGTTCGAAGTAGCTGTAGAGTGGGGGGCAGGTGTGCTAAGTAGGCCTGGTATCGAAGGATGTGATCTGTAAATTTGTAAAACCCAGACAAAGTGGATGAAATCCGAGATTGGAGATATTTTATGAAGCAACGAGTTGAAAGTGGTTTTATAAATCTGAGCAGTGATAGATAGCGACATAAAAACAGGCATGTAGGTCACAACATTCCAAAAGGACCAGCCATACGGCAACAGGGAGTGAACAATAACAGCCATGACCACCACGTCTGCTACGGGAGTCCAGGCGAATCGAAGAAAACATCAGAGCGACCAGTGAAGTTGGCCGTGAACAAGGGAGATGGCGCCGTGACTTGGTGGTTGGGAATTCGATGTCAACATCGTGGGGGTTCTTGAATATTGTGGAGGCTCTTGAGAACATTGTAGTCGAGAATTTGTGCGGTGACCTGAATCATACATACCGTGAAGACTGTCCCTGGCAGGGGCACGCGGCACGCGACCTCACGCGACTTGAGGGTAGGTTGATCATGTGCATGATGATGAGTGACTACTAATAGTAGTGGAGGTGCGCAGCGCCCGAGTTTTGATGGCATCGGAGATAAGTGTACTGCCACCCAAATGGTGTCCGCCCCCTCAAAAATACGTCTGTGAGGCACCGCTGCGGTCTTTGAGTGATAGAGTGTCTTTAGTAGCCCTTTATGGTGACTCTAATGTGTATCTTCCGGAGTCGAGCGACTCCCCAGTGGTGTAAGCCAGTGTTTTGGCTTCAGAGCATGATTTGTCACACAGAAATAACACCTTTGTGACATCCACTCAGGCTAAACGCGTCCAATTTCAAAAGCAACATTATTCTACGACAACACCTTGAACCACCCTTAAAATTCGGATTCGCGCGTTTGAAAGCATTTTCGAGTGCGTGGTGCAAGCGATTGTCGAAAATCGGATTTTGAGCGATCACGGGACATGGTTTGGCAGTGGTATCAGGTAGTATCTCGGCCAATTTCTCGAAATCTCCAAAATCCTTGCACCACGCACTAGAAAAGGTTCATAAGAAGTATTCGGTCTATAGACTGTGGGCATACAATCATTCTACGCTGAAATATCTTGCGCGGACACCTGAATCACACGATTTGGCAGGGAGGCTTTAAAATTAAACAAGAGCAAATAAAACGCCGCGTTAGTGGTCGCTGCGCACCCCCTCTTCGGATTCGCCGTGGCAGCTCTAGGGAGAGAGGGAGACGGTGTAAAGCGCCACTCGCGGTGTATAACAAAATCCAACTGAAAAGTCAAATCCTCCCAACACACGTAAGTGTAGCTGAAGGGTACGGGAATCGGGGATCGGCGTTGATCAAAGGTTCCGCTCTTAGCTAGACTGTAGTAGCAGCCTGGTAGGAAATCTGACTCAAGAAATAGCTCAACTCGGGCGATCTCGAACTCTGTAACAAGCTCTGAAGTCTATTTGGTATTTCGGAAGGGAGGTTCTTAGGTTTGTTTCGGGAATAGGTGAGGTTGTAGTTGCTTCGGAAGTACGTCCTTAGGCTCAACTAGCTTCAGGGTATTCGTCTGCGTGTTGCAATAGACAAGTTCAATCAATCAAACAATAGGCAAAGACTTCAACTAAGTCTGTCAATACCAAAGACCAATCGTCAATGGGTACAATGAATCCTCGGCCCAATTAGCTTCGGAAGTTCAACAACGTGCTATGCCTTCAAATCGGCGTCGCGGACAAACAAGCAATAGTCAATCAAAA
>JANHQD010002388.1:0-17911 GCA_024721195.1 Marasmius sp. AFHP31
GCAAGCCCCAGATAAACAGGGACCAGCAGGAGGAGCGACCTCCTCGGGGTACTTGCCAGCAGTCCTGTCCAAATACCCCAAGAGAGCGTTGACTAAAGTCCTCAGAACCTCATTCCAACGCCTGTTTTTGTCCTCCTCCTCATCCTTCCTAGACGACCTGACTGGTGAGCACGCTGAGGGAGGAGGAAGGGCGTCATCCTCATCCTGGTAGCTGTAATCCGAAGCCGGCAACGGGTCGATATCCATTTCAGACGTGGCCGAATCGTCGGGAGGAGTGCTGGAGCAAGGAGGATTCGAGGCGGATTCGACTTTTGAGGTGGACGGAGGTTCAGAGGTAGGTTTCCGTTTGCCCATTCCCTCTAGCTTTCGCCTTAAGGAGTCCAGCCGCAGTGCCTGTATACCGAGGTCAACAGGTAGGCTATTCTTCTTTTTTCGTTTTTTCTGAGGGCTGTCGGGAGCTCTGCCCAGCGTCGCGCGTTTTGGCGGTTTTTCGGACTTTTCGAGGCGGGCCATTTCGCACGGAGGTGTAAAAATTATTAGAGGGGGGTGTTATTATAGAGGATTATAGAGTATACAGGTGGTAAACGAAGGGATACACGCGTCGTCGAACGCGTCGAGGTCGTTGATGAGGTGGTCGGAGGGAAAGGCTGTGACGGGCCCGGGTTACCTCATCTCCGAGGAGGGCCTCAAGGGTGGGTTTCTCACGTACAAGGAACCCCCCCTTAAGGCCTACCTCACCCTGTGACATGCCGTGCCTAAGGTGCTAAGCCTTTCCTCTTGACCGCCATGATCCCAGAATGGAATGGCTCATGTTGCCCGCCTGTCAAGTATTTCTGGCGATGATCAAAACGGAGTATGAAGCATTAAGTTCTTTTTTCCTTATTCGAGGTTTACTGCAGAGTATTGAACAGGTACCAGGTATTCTACTCAGCCTGTATCATCCTCCTAACACCGTAAGCAGAGACCACAACGAAAGTTCGGGACGGCCTACCGAGTTCTAGGTTTTGCCATCGGAAGACGGTTACCCTGCCTATGCTATCGTTACCAGGCCATAAATATCTCATCTTGTCCCACTCCGAGGCGCTACAACCTCCATGCATGTCGGCTTTGTGGTACGTATCGATGACAATCCCGACTGATTATCTACCTCATCCCCCTAGAACAGGAACAAGAAGATCGCGTCGGTTGGTAGAGGCAAATTGGAGTGCGTATTAGCATGAGAGGTTCGAGCTGCCCAGTCTGTAAACGGCGTACGCGCTTTGCAACCAGAAGACACTTACCCTGCCTACTCTATCGTTACGAGACCATGAACATCTCATCCAGCACTACTCTGAAGAGCTTACAACGTCCAGACTCGTTGCCACCACCTAGGTCTTCGCGACCAGTCAAGGTAGTGTATGTGCTCCCCAATCTAGAAACGACTCCGGCTGATAGTTGAGGGGACGGCTCGCGGATGCTGCTGAAACCCGAACCCGTTGTGATGATTTTCTGACCCCCATTATGCACGCTAACTCGGCAGTCTTGTTCAATTGGCATCTCTATAACTACGGTCACCAAGTTTTCGTACCAGCCCTCCGAAGGGTTATGATTCTGCCTTTTTCGCATCTCCTCTCCAGAGGTTGTTTTCATACGCCATATCGCCCCTCCCTCCTCCTCCATCGCTCTCGGCTCGACGTTCGACCGGTCACAGGTCCCGTTCCTCTCATCGCAGCTCTTTCCATCCTTTCCCTTATTTCGCCTGCTGGCCAAACAGATGCTTGAACGTATACTGCGACCTGGCTCCTTGGATAATCACTTTTTCGGGCGTATTTTGGGGTGCTAGTGATAGTTTGAAACCTCATGCTGCTTTTGCTGCGAACATCGGTATGGGCAGTTGTTGTCTGGATGGAGGATTTCAAAGATGAAGCGATTGGGTCGGGGAAGGAGAAGGAGAAGGGAACTGGGGTGGGGAAGTTTGAGAGAGGGGAAGAGAAAAGCATACGGCGGGGGTGGGCTGTCTGGCTGGCTGGCTATCGCAAGACACAATGTAGCCAATTGTGTCGTTCGGTCCAACAAGAAGAACTCTACTACCACCTCGAAGATCGGTTCCCTACGTCTTTTTCGTATCCTCTGGCGACGCCACCGCTTTTGACTTCCTTACACTACGCCCCTAACCGCCATTCAGAACGGGGGGGAGGGGGGACCCTGGCTATCGGTTGCTGGGATTGGTTAACGGTCTATGGGGTTATTAGACTCGTTTACGGATTTGGCCTCTCTGTTCTACCCTCCACTTCCGCTACCCCTTCGAATACGATCCTCCCAATTTCTGGAGCTGGCGATTACGTCGGACTAGATTTCGGGTGATGATAAATCCGTATCGTGACGTCCAGTGCACGGAATCTGCGGTGTGAGACTCGAGAGACGGGGTAAGAGAACTTTAACAGGGTTGACCAAAAAGAAGACAAAAAAAACATCAACTCACGCACGAGTCAATCTTATTTTTTCCTGTTTCAGAGTCGTTGTCTCCTCCCCACTTACACTTCGTTATCTGGAAAAGAGAAAGGCCTACCCGTCTACCCTTTCTGAACGACGTTCTCCCCACCCCTCCCTCCAATTCTCTCTTCCCGATCTCGCCGCTGGCCAAACGGGTGGTTTTGAACCTACACTGCGACCTGGCCCCTTGCATAGTTTGGGGTTCTGGTGGTGTTGAAGAGCTTTGCGCGCTCGGGTGATGGGGGGACGGAAGGATTAAGGAGTAGGAGTGGGCTCAATGAGATGTAGGAGAGGGTTTTGCTTGTATGGCAACAGCGTTACCTGGTTCGTTCCGATGAAGCCACCCTTGATTATTTTTCTTTGTTCTTCTCTCGATCTTTACCCGAATCCCAACGCTTTCGCAACCCTTCCCTTTCGCTACCGCTAACCGACCGTCTTCAGACTCGTGATTGGTTTTACACGACCAGACGTTCGTTGAGAGAATAATTGTTTGTGGCCGGTTGGGATAAAACCCATTCTGCGGTCGTTCAAATACACAACGTTGGGGACAGGCTTAGCTCTTCCACGGATTATCCCTTGCAATCAGTAATACTTCCCTACCACTTCTGGTTATCTGACCATTAGACACAAGAAGGTGGCAGAAAACCTCCAGTTCAAGGTAGGGGGAGGGGGACCAAAATTCTTGTACCTACCGTGACCCACCCAAAATCCAACTCATCCCGTGTGCGTTGTAGCTAGAAACCTACTGCCAGCGACTGCTATTTCCGGGAGAAGTAGAATTAAGACTTATCTGGCAGGTGGAGCATGTGAGCTTGCCTTATATAAAAGGAGGGAGTGCCCTGAGCTTGAAACAAATCGACATCGTACGCTTATGAAGAAATTGACACCCACTTGCTGTCGGTACATCCTTCGAGTTCACTCTCGGCCCATGAGAATCTGGACTGAGGATCCCAACATGAAGGGAACAAGACTTAGAGTGACCTATGACCGGGCCATGATCGTTCAAAGCCAGGAAGATTGCGTAGGGCAAACGGATCATCAATCAGTGCCCCGTGCATCAGTCATCTGGCAGAACCCTGGCCCGTTCAAGTTCCTCCTTATCTAAAAGGGTCATTCTATCGCCACCATCAATGTTCTTCCGTCCCTCGTTCGCGTTCGGCAAAAGACATTCAATAGCTTGCCGAAAGGTCCAATGCAACGTCGAAAATGGTGGGTAAATTCGAGGATATAGAGGGGTGAGCTCATAGCATATATACACGAGCGACATATTATGGCGTCCACCTCTCACACATGTATCTGAGCGGCGCACCTTGGTATCGATCTGATGAGAAATCCGCTTCCCGACCTACTTTTCATGTTCCTAGAGGTGCATACCCTTTCGTACAGCCAGTCCCAGCACAGCGAGATTGGCACCGGAATATTCTTGACTCTCGACATGGCTCTTTTGAACCAGCGCCCATAAACGAGTCCGTTTGTTGAGCTTCACCCTCCTCGTCCGAATTCTACTCATACACAGTATATGACATAGGCTTGGACAGGAACACCACGTTCATTCATATATCCCACATCCTGAGTGGCAGTCGTTGGATGAAGAAGCACCTGAACGGTACCGCAGGTCACAGCCAAACAGCGCTCCGCCGATTATTCCCGATTTTGCAATGTTCAGCAATGCCTCCCACTTCACCATTGTCGGGGGACTCTTTGCAAACGTCGGACGTGATGTTGTGAATATGCAGGACGGGAGCGCTCAGATATATTGTAAGTTGTATTTGGCCGTTTTGCATCATATGTGTGATCCCTTTGTCTTCTAGTGGACCAATATCTACGTGGGTTCTGCTCCATGAACGCGTTCTTCAACTCTGGAAAGCGCGACTTTGGTGCCCCGCGCTGCATCCTAGGAACGCGCACGAAGGTGATAGATGCCATTCTGAAATGGACCTCCAACCCATCCTCACCGGGGATTCTATGGCTTAATGGCTTGGTGGGCGAGGGAAAATCTGCTGTCGCCCAGACCGTTGCAGAGCGACTCTCGAGCTCAACAAACATGGATACCTCAGTGAGACTAGCAGGAAGCTTCTTTTTCTCGCGAGGGGAGGATGATTGTTGTCAGATGACGAAGTTGTTTACGACCTTGGCCTATCAGCTTACACGATTTGATTCAAATCTCAAGAACTCCATCCTTGGAGCTCTTCGAGCGGATGCATTCCTCCCTCATGCTAAACTGGCAGAGCAACTGGAAAAGCTCATCGTCAATCCAATCCAGATCTACAAAGAACAGAATGTTACCCGCCGGAAACGATCATCTCCCCAACTTCTGTTTCTGATTGATGCCTTGGATGAATGCGAAGACCCTGTCTCGATATTGACTGCCATCGCCAACGGGGTCATAGCGCATGGAAATCTATTCCGGTTCCTTGTCACCAGTCGCCCCGAAGGTCGAATTCGGGATTTTTTCTCTCGATCGAGACTCACCACGATTTCCAGTATGATCTCCCTCCGTGACTACGACTCAAGGCGCGACGTAGAGATCTATCTGATCAAGTCCTTCTCAGACATCAAGATCACGAATGCGACGATTTTTCGGAGACGAAGAGAGGAGTGGCCCGACAAATCCGCGTTGGATCGACTGGTTGCTGAGTCTGATGGTTTGTTCGCCTATGCTTCCAGCATTGTGAACTATATATCCCATGAGCGCGACAGTCCGATCCAGAGTCTACAGAGGGTTCTCAGTCTTCAGACGACAGTCCCACATTCCGTCACTTTTACTAATGATCATGAATCAGATAATCCATATCAATCTCTCGATAAACTCTACTCCGAGATTCTTTCGGCGGTGGGCGGCCTCAGGTCTCATCTATGTGATATCCTGGGCGCGCTCATGGTTTTATTCACTCCCCTCACAGAGCCTGACTTTGTGTTTCTAATCACGAATACGCATACAGCGCTCAACGAAGTTGTTTATACCAGTATCACCAACCAGCTGCACTCTGTTTTGTTGCTTCCCAATGATTCAGAAGATGACGACACTCGCAGAACACACCCAATCAGGCTCTACCACAAATCGTTCCACAGTTTCTTGGCCAACCAGCGGCGTTCTACAGTATTTTACATCAACCCTACACAGAAACACGGTGATGTGGCGATGTTGTGCTTAAACGTGATGTCTCGGGAGTTGAAGCAGAACATTTGCCAGATCGCTCAACCCCATTACGGATGTCTCAATCACGACGTCGAAGGACTGGAAGAGCTTTGTGACCTGCACATACCTGGTTATTTGCGATACGCGTGCCGCTACTGGTGGCAACATGTGTGTAGCGCAGCCGTCGATGGAGATATCGACGGATTTCCTAGCTTCGAACTTCCCTTGATATTATTCCTCAATTCTTCTCTCCTGCACTGGATCGAGTGTTTGAGCCTTCTCGGAGACCTGAGTATTGGTTTACAAGCGACACGGTCCTTGGGAGAGCAGGTCATACAGGTGTGCATTCGTAGTCGTCTTTCTGGCCCCAAAGCCTTGACATTTTATTCTAATACTTTCAATCCTAGAACAAGTTTAAACCCCGGGAGAAAGGGTTGATTAATGATTGCGGATGGCTTCTCCTAGGATTTTACCTTCACCTCGCAAGTTCCTCATATTCCGTTTATGAGGTAACTCTTAATCTCGCACCCCGGGAGTCGACACTCCGCCGGCTATATCGTAAGACGTTAACTTGGCATCCTTTGAAGCCGTCGCCAGGTATACCTCGGACGTGGGGCGAATATTTCTCCTCCATCGTATCCCACAGAATTGCAAATTCCGCTCCGGCCATCCACAGAAATGATGAAAATGTGAATTTTAGGGCGAGACGTCATTCTAGTTCAGTGCTATTTATGCTCCATTGAATCTCAATACTGATCTATATCACGTCAGCCATGTCAGATTTACCGGCTCATACGTCGTCTCGCAGTATGGAACAGGTACCACACATGCGGAGGCATACTTCCGACGGCAGATATCGCCAGCGTGGTTCAACCGTGTCATCGCTTACAGTACCCATGCCTTTTTTACAACCTTATAACGTAGGCATGGAGCCCCAACTTGGTCTAGGGATGCATGGCACTGCCCCGGTACCTCACGCTCGACTGGATCCATTCCCGGATCCTATGGCAGCGCCAACGCCTCAAGGATACCAAGCATGGAATGACTCTGATCCAGCTTCCTTCACCCACCGAGATCCGTTCATACCCCCTCCTTTACCAATGTTTATGCCTGTTCAGCACGCGGGCCTGGCAATGCATGATTATGCTCCAGTCACGTCTTTCCAACCAAATCTACTGAATATTCCTCCTCCATCCCTCCCGATGGGTGCATCACCTTGGGCAACGCATAATTTTGCGCCTGTTACATCTATATCGCTAAATCGGGCAGCAAGAACAATGAACCATCGAACACCATATGAACCAAGGCCGGTTCCCGAAGCCGGGATGACCTCTATTTCTGTGGGTTCTCGAAACTTACATCGGCGCCATTCATACGATCAAATTGTACCCTCGAGAAGCGGCTCAGGGCGGCAGTTACGAACCTCAGAAGACCAACACTCTCCAGCGCCAATGACTCCAAGAATTTTGGTCGAGTCGTCCTCAGGTTCCTCTCTTGATTTCCAGCTTCTCAGGAACCCAAGAGCGTCTAATACACGGACGGTGATCCCGGTATCCTCCTCAGAACGGTACGTAGTATTTGCTAAGCATCGCAAGGCCCGTTATCTCACATCGCTGGCTACTTACATGTGTGCTAATGCCTCTTAGAAATCATACGAAACATAGCCGAGTGGAGTCTCACGGTATTTATCGTCCGACAGATGAATCAACATCGTGTGGCGATTCAGATTCAGACTCGTACCAAACAGCGAAGGAGGAATTTGAAGATGAAGTCTATGAATGGGATTGGGACTACAGCCTAACGCCTCCGTATGACAGCAGTACTGAAAGTACTCTCTCAACTCTAAGCGAGGATACTACCGACTCTAGTAGTGACATTTCGGAGGATACCCCCTCAGCCCGCCCCCCATTTGAGGGACGAAGATATCGCGCCGGGACTTTGAGGAGAAGTTCAAAGCTACGTTTCGAGGATGTATCGATTGCTTATACTTAGGAACTGTTGTCGTTTGTACACGAAGAGGTCTAGGACTCGAATAGTTAGGTGCCCGGCTGCTCAACCCCCCTGGTTCAAACTGAGCTTCACCTCCTGATACGATTGGAAGTATACCACAGGTATGGTGTATCCAAGTGATCGCAGATCTCCGTTGCCTCGTTCTATACTCATTCTCTCACACACTCTCTCTGTCCATTTTCCTTACACTCGTTCTTAAGTGTCCACTTTGGGTCGCCTGCTTTCATGTTGTCTCCAATCATCTCTCTATTGCAGTTCATACTCGGTCGATACGATATTCTGTCCATACGAGCTCGCATTAACCTAGCAACAAATCAGGTCCTCCTATGAATGTAGAAGAGTCGGGGGACACATTTTTCTCCACGTAACGAGGCTCATGCCCATCACCGAACAAGGTGGTATATGTAACGGAATTACGCGACCAAAAAGTACCCGACAAGAAAGTATTCACTCGGCCAAATCCCATGCAACCCTTGGGGTCCTTTGTAAAGGATATTGTTTTCCGATTTTGAGGAGAACGGGATCGTTTTCGACCGAGTGGCTGTGTGTTTTCGTTCTTGTATCCCTATACTTTTCGTTTTTGGCTAATTGGGTAGCTGCCCCGGTGGGAGTCAGAAGACGAGTGACTTGCCGGGCATGTTGACCGGGTGGCGGGATACTCGACAAAAAACAATAGGAAGGACCGTCAGGGATATATGTACTCCTCCTAAAATCGCGCTTCACCTGATTGCTTGGTCTTTCCTGAAACTTCAGTAGCACATAGAACCCGCTGCTCACTGTTTTTAATTTTTGCTCTTCCCTCACTTAACTGAGAACTCAGAGCTTTTACCCAAATCCCAACACTTTCGCAACCTTTCCCTTCCGCTTCCGCTAACCGACCGTCTTCAGACTCGTGATTAGTTCTTTCAACATGTCTCGCAAGTATCATTTCTGAGCATAGAATGGTCACCCACCAACGTTTTTTCTTTGGTTCTCCTCCTCTCCTACCCAATGGGCGTCTAAACCTTTCCTTTGTTCTCGATCTCTATCACCCACTTCAATCCCTCAATTATGATTTTGCTCGTGGTGGGGCCATATCTTTGCTCTGCTTTTGCGGCCAAGAGCACTGGGGGTAAACATTCCCTTTGTGGAGACATTCGACGATGTAGGGCTGTGCAGAGGACGCGCCAGGGTTCATGAACGTTCCATGGGGTTATTAGCCTATGGAGCCCCGTCATTCACTTTAAAAACTCCCCTCCTCGTTCGTTTGCGTTCCACGTTGACGGTGCTCGCCAGCCCGTTCATTATCTCGTTCCGGCCACCCCTCTTTCCCTCTATCTCCACTCACACAAATGGGCCCTCGGCATTGCAATTGGATAGCTACTTTATCCAGCGAATTTGGAGATATTAACGATGGTTCGGCAACCAGCGCTATTTTTTGCGGTGAAGAGCGCTTGGGTTAGCCGTCGTATGGATGGGAGGTACTTGTGGCGGCAGGGATAAATGTGGATTTACACCTCGAACGCGAGCATACCTGTGTTCGTGCTTGTACGGTGAAGACTTTACCGAGCTCTTTGATGTGATAAGGGAAGTCAACGGCTTCTTACGTCTTTCGCCTGGCTAAACCACTCGCTTTTACGGATGTTTGTGGCTACTCAGAGCGAGTTTCCTCTTCCTATCGTTCTTCCTCTTGGTTATGCTCAATCCACATCTGAGAGACGCTTCTCACTTGCCTTTCACTGGTTGAGGCGCTCTTTCGCCCATGGATAATGTAGTTCTTGTGTCGAGAGACTTCAGAGTGTCATGAGCGGGAGTTCGGTAGTATGATACAAAACATGTATGGGACGAAATGGAAAATTAGTTCGAATAACATCAATCAGCACAGGGTGAATTGGAGAAACAACAACGAATGGTGGCAAATTTGTAGGAGTGGCGGAAAGACGACCCAAATCAGACCCTCTTCTCAGCCTCCAGGTCCGGTCCAACCTCCTCTTGAGACTCCATGTATAATTCTTGAGTATTGAGACCGCTGGCGAATATCAATGTCATCGTGGGGTGTGTGGTTTTGTGTCTGGGTGGCTCGATATCTTTTAAGATGGTCTCTTTGAACGACTTTTCGTCATGAATGGCGAGTCCGAGTGTCACCCGCACGATGATCAGGGTCGCCGCGATTCCCTATGGAAGACAACTTGAGTCGAACACTGGTAAGTCGTTAAACATTTTACTGCATACCATAATAGTCACAAGGGAGTCAAGTGCACGTCTGCGGTTAGATTCAAAGTGAAGTCATAACGGTTATCCGCCGCCATTTGCTCGTATTTCAGCGCACAGGCAGCATATATCACGAGCGATTGGGGTCTCGGATGAACCAACTACACTGTACCTTGCTTCGTCAAAGAGTTGCACGCACAGTCACTAGCATAGCTCAGCATTTGCTGACAGAGGGGTGCACGGGAGAAGGTAAAGTATTCGAAGAGGCATCGTCTTGAGGTTGGTGATCGCTAGAAAAGCCGTGTGACGTGGGTAACCTCTCCAAGACAGTAGGGAAAGACAAGTGAAGGTAAAGGTATCACAAAAAACAAAACATCCATGTCGAATGAAAATGCACCTCCTCTCTCCTCGATGACCATGCCCACTCGACCGACTCTATTTGAACGATTTTAACCTCCCTCTGGACGTATACAACACCCGATGAGGGGCTATGATCCCTGCTTGAAGGAGACAAGGCGGAAGACGAGAAAAAGCTTCCGGTTTTGGATAAAAGCGATTTGCGGGGTTGTGGGGGAAAGTACTGCTGCTTCTGTTGGTAATGGTGGGGTGAGGCAGGCGGAATAATCGTAATGGAAGCGCCTTGGGGAACGATGACGGGTTCGCCTGGTCGGTAGAAGATGGGGTGAGTGGTTGCGGATGTGTTTGAACGACGGGGCTGGGGACGAGGTGGGGGGATGGGCGTTGTGCTCGAGCGTTGTGGGGGTGGGCGGGAGTGCTAGATTAAGGTGTTGGTGAACGTCATGGGGAGAAGGAGGTTAAACTCACCGGAGACAAAGGACTCGAAACTGGAGTGTATGCATAGGAATTAGACCGAGAAGGTTTGGGCGGCGTAGATGATCCTCCTACGCTCCTCGACCGGTGCTTCTTATGCCCGGAACTACTCCCCAAACGATGCCTACTACTGTCTTTGAGCGCCATAGCCTGCACGGAAGGCGTTGTCGGCGTAAATGGATTGGCAGGATGGAATTGGCCGGTTCTCTCCGCCCAACGACGAACGCCGTCTTGTTTCTCCATGTGCCGACGGTAGGCGTCTGGGGAAAAGTCGTATTCGGTCATCTTGGTGGTCGGTGGCCAAGGGCGTGTTGGCGAGTCGAAGCTTTTTATGTGCTTTTGAGGGTTGTGTGGCGCTGTTGCCTCTTTTGTGTTCCTTTTGGGTCGTGACTCGTGTTGTGGTACTTATGACTTTTGACGTTGACTATGGTGTGATGTATGATGTATCCGTGGGTATAACGTGCAGAGAAAACAACAGCAGATAGAAAACCAAGAACAAGAGCTGGAGGTCGGAAGGCGAGAAACGTCGTCAACGGTCGGACATGGTGGTCATGGAGAGAGAACGTCAACGCGGGGCAGGGTCAGGGTCAACATATCAGTGGAGCTCCGGTCCGCGGCCCCCGGAACCGATGACGAGATGCTCATGTGACCGTTGTGGTGTCAAACCGTAAACGTTCCTTCCCCTTCCAGGTTTCCTCTTGACCATCATGATCCCAGAATGGAATAGCTCGTGTTGCCCGCCTGTCAAGTATTTCTGGCAATCACCGATGATGATACGGAGTACGGAGTATGGAAGCGTAGAAGCGTAGGTGAACATGAGAGCATCAAGCAGGTAAGTGGTATTCTACCCAACCTATATCGTCCTCCTAACACCACGCAGAAACTATGCAACGAAATTCGGAACAGGCTACCGCAACCCAATTTTTACCATTGGAAGACACTAACCCCGCCCGCTGTATCGTTACGAGGCCATAAATACCTCATCCAGCGCTGTTCTGAAGACCTACAACCTCCATGATCGTCGGCTTTGAGGTACGTATCCATGACAGTTCCGACTGATCATCTACCTCATCCCCTCAGGTACGTTTCTCTAGAATGATGCCACTTCGCCAACTGTCATGATGGGAATGGAGAGGCTGAGGGACGGAAACAAGAAGATCGCGTCGGTTGGTAGGGGGCAAATTGGAACGCGTATCAGCATGAGAGGTTCGAGGTGCCCAGTCTGTACACGGCGTACGTGCTTTTGCAACCGGAAGACACTTACCCTGCCTACTCTAACGTTACGAGACATAAACATCTCATCCAGCACTACTCTAAGGAGCTTACAACGTCCAGACTCGTCACCACCACCTAGGTCTCTGCGACCAGTCAAGGTAGTGTATGTGCTCCCCAATCTAGAAACGACTCCGACTGATAGTCTGACCTGATTCAGGGACGCTCGCGAGTGCTGCTGAAACCCGAACCCGTTGTGATGATTTTCTGTCCCCCCAGTATGCACGCTAACTCGGCAGTTAGCATCTCTATAATTACGGTCACCAAGTACAACGTCGCCTCCGAAGGGTCATCTTTCTACCTTTTCGTATGTTCTCTTCAAAGGTTGTTATCATGCGCCACATCCCCCCTTCCTCCTCCCTCCTCCATCGTTCTCTTTTCCTTCTCTCGCCGCTGGCCAAACGGGCGCTTAAACGTATACTGAGATCTGGCCTTGGCAACAGTGTACTTTATCGGGCGTTTTTCGGGGGTGCTGAGTGCTCGAGTGAATGATTTCGAAGGACGAATTGATTGGGTCGGGGAGGGAGAAGGAAACTGGGGGGCTTGGGCCTATACCGTAATCTCAACTGGGGGATCTTGGGCTGCTAGTGGTGGTTTGGAGGTTCATGCCTGCTTTTTGCAACGGTTGCTGGGGACTGTTTAATAGTCTATGGGGGTTATTGGACTCTGGAATTCGTCGTTTACGAATTTCGGCCTCTCTACTCACCCTACCCTGAAATTCCCAAGGAGGCGAATACTTCGGACTAGATAATCCGTATCGTGACGTTCAGTGTACGAAAGCTGCGGTTGAGACTCGAGAGATGGGGTAGAGAAAATTGGTTCCCGATCTCGCCGCTGACCAAACGGGTGGTTTTGGACCTACGCTGTGACCTGGCCCCTTGGATAGTCACTTTAGCCGGTGGGTTTTGGGGTGCTGGTGGTGGCGAAGAGCTTTATGCTGCTATTTCAGAAGTGGGCTCCACGCGATGTAGGAGAGGGCTATTGAAGTATCTGCTTGTATGGAAAGAGCGTTACTTGGTTTGTGCTGATGAAACCGTACTTGAATCTTTTTGCTCGTCTCTTCCTCAACTGAGAGCTTTCACCCGAATCCCAACGCTTTCGCAACCTTTCCCTTCCGCTACTGACTACCCACGTCTTTTCTTGTGATTGGGTGTACTTTTCAGAATGGTCCCACGTTTCAGTCTCTACTAGACTCCGAATTGGCGCCTGAACGAGACTCCGTCGTCTCGATCAGCCGCCAACATTTTGGTTCTTCTCTGCTCTGCCCAACGGGTGTTTAAATCTTTTCTCTGGGATCGGCCTCCAACACCGAGCTCAACTTCACTGTCGTATGGTGCTCGTGGTGGAACAGACCTATTTTCTGCTTTTGCGGCGAAGAGCGCTGGGATGAACGTTCTCTTCGTGGAGATATTAGACGATGTATAAGTGGGCGATGTGAATGTGCAGTGTAGGCGTGGGGAAGGGCGTTATCTCGTGGTCCCTCTGATCGGGAATGAAAGAAAAGAGAGGGGGTAGAGCCGAGAAAATTTCTTCCTCAATATCTCGAGACACGGTGACGACGACTTACTGTTTGTTGGCCCTTTCTACCTCCTTTCCGATCCAACTGTCGCCTTACTTCCCATCATCTCCATGGGTTAGGTCGTCCGTTCGCGTGGTTTTTCGTACCGGGCTCACTGTCAAATCTGGATACGGCTCATTTGTCATAGATTGCTTTGATTGTTCGACGCGTATGGTGTTCTTCTACAATGGACCCTCGTTGTCGTTGATAGGAACGAAACTATCAATAGATGTCATGGTTCCCTGGAGCGTGTTTGTTGGGGAGTCGGGTTGTTTCTCCAACATTACTGTGTATTTGCCTTTTAGGAAGAGAATACCTACTATAAAAGTGAGCAAATCGCTCGGTTTCGGTTGGCATAAACACTTACTAACGTATCCGTTGTGTTGATTTTTTTAGGGCAGGATGAGAAGACGACAGATAATCTCAGCTGATAGCGGGGGAAGAGATGTATGAAGATTGCGTTGGAAGTTCATCATACACTCTAAAAATGGCCAGGGGTACACGACATGGGTAGGTCACCTCATCCCTTTTTGTTTTTGCGTAAGATCTGGGGGACGTTGTTCACTTGCCTTTCGCTGGTATGGGCGCTCTTTGACCATGGATATTGTACTTCTCTTATCGCAAGATTTCAGGGTGTCCAGACCGGAGTTCGGCACTATTGTACAAAAAATATACGAGACGGAGAGAAAGATAATTCGAATAACAATGAACATATATGCCTCGGTAGCACGGGACAAACCGGAGAAACGACAACGGATGGTGGCAAGTTCATAGGAGTAGCGGGAAGGCGACCAAACTCAGCCCCTCTTCTGAGCCTCCAAGTCCGGTCCAACGTCCTCCTGAGACTCCGTGTATGATTCTTGGGTATTGAGACTGGCACGCTGGCGGATATCGATGACACCGTGAGAGGTTTGGTTTTGTGCCTGGGGTGGTTCGATATCTTTCAAGATGGTTTCCTTGAACGACTTTTCATCGTGAATGGCGAGTCCGAGTGTCACCCGCACAATGATTAGGGTCGACGCGATTCCCTATGGAAGACAACTTGAGCCGAACACTGGGAAGTCGTTAAGCGTTTTACTGCATACCATGATGGTCACGAGGGAGTCAAAGAGCACGTCTGCGGTTAGAGTCGAAGTGAAGTCATGGCGGTGATCAATCGCCATGATTTGGTCGTACTTCTGCACAGAGGTAGCGAATAATATAAGCGCAATAGGATATATCAGTCCTGATTCCAGTCTATTGAAGAGAGGAAAAGAAAAGGGGATTGTGAGCGAAACCGCAGGACAGCAAGACCACACATTTCCTCACGTAGCTGAGATGATAGTCCTGTACATTGTTGGTACTGATGTACGTACTGGGAGGTATTTTCCCACCTGATAGGCAACGTAAAAGATCCTCCCAGCTATGCCAACCAGATGAGTAGTTCTTTGGTTGAGGGCTTGGGCGTTCTCACCGATCAACATAGTCAGCAAAAGATTGCTAACAAGAGCAAGAAAGGCAAAGGTCACCATCCTCCAATCACGGAAGATAGAGGCTTCACCAATCGAAGCCGATACCCAAAATCCATAACCTAAGCCTATTCAGTATGTAGGATTGTCCTAGAACCTGATGTACATACCGTCAGCTGCAAGGGCAATCGAACTCGGGACAACTAGAACCACAATTCCGAGCCTACGTCCCCAGACAAGATAACAGCGCCATATCTACTCATAATTGTAAGACAAAATCAGTTCATTGTGAATTCAAGCTTACGAGAAGAACATCCGTCAGGCAACTTGAACAAAAGATGACATGAATGAAACAGTCTGTGATGGGAGCGAGATAACATTACTTTGAAATAAGCGTGATGGATGTTTGGGCTATGCCAAGGCGTTGTATACTAATAGTAGTCAACGTGATGAGGTATCTGAGGGGAGCGAATAGGGCCTACCGCTCAGCAATTGGCCCGTCTGCTATGACATCCCCCTTGTATTGGTGGAGTGGAATTTCACTGTAAGTCTTCAGGTCCAATTGGCCCATCAATAGGTAGAAGGCACTTTTGATTCCAATCGAGATAGTAGCTGAGATGTAGAGGGCTGTTGTTAAAAAAATGTGGATACGGTAGCGGTGCTGTTTGCGCGTGAATAGGATATATATACACAAGACATAGAGGACTGTGTATACGCCTAGTGGAAGGTAGCCAATTAATCAGTGAATGACGTGAGATAAATTTGGAGAGTCTCAATCACCATATAAGAATAATCCAACCTAAATGGCATACACAGCTATAAGTCAATCACCCGTATGACTATGATTTCTGTCGACATACACTGTTCAGGACTTGAGGTCTCAAGATGAATTGGAGACACCCAACAGGCTCCATGAGATGATGACCGTCCGAGTCGTCAAATGGAAAGCAAGACAAAGACTCCATGTGGGCGGCACCAAGATGATCAAGCGGATACTGGAGGACAGATCTGGAATGGCTTTGAACACCAAAGAGCTCCCCAATGAGCAGGTTAATATAGGTTCATATCTCTTTCGCACGTTCCGTTGATCAAGATTGCCCTCAGTGATGACTCTATATATGATCACTTTGTTTGGAGGATGAGCTGCTCTTCCCCCGGGATATCTCATGGCCTACCGTAAAAATTCAGGTGCTCTGCTCTAGGAAGAGTGGATGAGATCTGATCATCAGACCAGTGCCTCCACGGTGCACTCCCAAGTTATTTCGAGTAAGCTGGCTATCCCTTCTACGACCAATGGTTATATCGGGTCTTCGGAGAAATGGAGTGATTCTGATAGCCAGAAGCAGTGATTGTTCATCACTCTCATTGTCCCGTATACCAGTGACAACTAGCGAGCTTCCAGTTATTTCAAGGTACGCCATGGACGTTGAGCTACCAGCATCTTCCCCATAGCACTGGATTGGGTTCACAAAAACCACTCCACGTGTGGAAAGTGAAGATAGAGCTTCTCGCACCGCTCGTTCAAGACAGCCTGTAAGGCATGTAGGAATCACAATGGCTGAGCGGCGCTTTTATGGTACACAACGCTGGCTGCCTACATTCGATACATATACTGACCATTTTTCAGGTATCATGGGCACTGTCTTGAGGTGTATCACATTCGGTATGGCGGTGAAGCACTCCCATGGTCAAACATATTCAATAATAGGGAATCTCCACCGTGAACTTTGTTTTCGGGCTGTTTGATCATATCAGCTCGAAGAACGAACGTGCCAGCATCAGCATTGAAAGTTTGATCGGATCACTGGCCATGACTGTCCTAAAGCGCTAGACGCTAAGACTATGGAAGCAACGGTGGTAGAAGTCGACTGGCAGAGACGACCACAGAGATGACAGAGGCAGCGAGCAGAGAGCAAGAGCAGGTAGATAACTGGTCCCAATGACAAGTTAGATATATTGCAGATAAAGAGAAATGGAATTAACTACTCACCTGGTCCCAATGACAAGAGGTCAAGATGAGGGACCTGGTGTAAACTGCCTAGCTTATATACTGGAATATGAGTCGCGCGAGAATAATGAAAGATAATAGAGAACAAGGACAGAACAATAGTAGTCCAGATAAAGAATAAGAGCGAGTCCGGAACAAGCAACTGTTGTATATAAAAGAACAAAGAGAACAAAGGAAACAATGGATGGGATAGGTTGTGAAGACGATGTGAAAGAACAAGGATGGGAGAGAAAATGATGGGAATGATGGGGAGAGGGGAACCGGGTGTCTGGTAGGCGTCAAAGTAGCAAGTGGGCGTCAAAGTAACAAATAGGCGCTAAAAGAGGAATGGGCGCTAAGAAAGGAAAAGATAGGGGAAAAAGTGGCACTTCATGACAATGACTGCACGAAGAGAATAACTTGAGAAATGTAAGGAGCGCCGAATGTCCGCCTTTTTCTATGGAGAGGTTACGTACACCACCCATCATCAAGACGATGCCTCTTCGAATTCTCTACCTTCCGTCGGAATCTCCTCTCAGCTATACTGGCTCACCAAAACGTTGGAAAACAGCTCGATAACCTACACCCGACAAATACATCGTATTTGCCAGTGAGCGTGGCTCCATCGCTGGTATGACTCCATGGTTCTGATCCCATCTTGAGCTGAGTATATTGTTTCTCCACGTCTCTCCACAGGTGCCACATACTTATTCGAACTGCTTCCATTCTTCCTGTCTTCTGTCTTATCTTGTATCCACAGGATGCTTTGATTCTGGACTTCATTGTGGAGTGGACGGCTATTTTATCGTGTAAAAACGACCATTCAGGCGCTTATGGCGATGACATGGACTCTATCTGACTCATCTCACAGAGTTGTTCGATACTTGAGAAAGACGCTTTGTCACGTCAGTGAGATACTCAAACACCCTTCCACGAGGTTCTCCTGAAGATGCTTCGCCAGAGGTTCCCGTGCTTGCGTGCCTGGACAATTGCACGGCTGTCAA
>JANHQD010002388.1:17931-37514 GCA_024721195.1 Marasmius sp. AFHP31
GGTTGTGAAGACGATGTGAAAGAACAAGGATGGGAGAGGAAATGATGGGAATGATGGGGAGAGGGGAACCGGGTGTCTGGTAGGCGTCAAAGTAGCAAGTGGGCGTCAAAGTAACAAATAGGCGCTAAAAGAGGAATGGGAAAGATAGGAGGGAAAAGCGGCACTTCATGACAGAGGCTGCATTGTACATTCCTTGTCCAATAACCACCACCATCTACTCTTCTATTACTGAGTGCTTGCAACATCAGTGCATTCTTACTGTTGGAACATAGTTTAAGTTGGGAATGTTGCTTTGAGGCTTGATTTAGTAACCTGATTGGATTATCTACTACATTGTAGATGCAGGAATGCCAGAGATCCATGAGGGAAGAGGCCACTTGCTTACCACCCAACATACTATCACAATTGCACAAAAGACAAATGGGGGTAGACCACTTTGTGTTGTAGGGTTATGGGCAGACTATACCAATGCAGAGGCATTGAGGGAGCCAAACAATACACCTGCAAGGCGTGGGTATGTTGATAGAATTATCAAAACAAGAAAGAGGGCCACTAAGGAATCAAAAGCAGTTGTATCCCCTAGCATTGCCAACGGCTCGCTCGGCTCAGCTCCAGAGCGGAGCAGTTAATTGCCGCTCCAGAGCTGTTGACATCATTCAGCTCCACTCCAGAATCACTCAGAGCGACTAAGTCGTCGCTCGAGCGGCTTTTTTTGTTTCACATGGTCCTTAGATCAATGTATTCTACTATAATTATCTAAAACAAAAGATACATGTGAGAAAGTATAGGGAAAGCACCACAAAGGCTTGTTTGGATATTCTTGACCCTGGGAAAGCTGTGCAAGGTCCTGGCACAACTTTCCCACAGGCTTTGTGAGGCCCCACCACACCTCATTCACGCTGAGAGTCCCAAAACCCTTGAAAACTCCTCAACAACACATTAGCATATTAATTTAGGTTTAAGATATCGAGTCCTTATAGTTTAAAATGCCAAGCACCAGCATCTTCAACAAAAAAAATCTCAGAAATTTCTGGGCCACTCGAGCCAACTCTGGCCACTCGGAGGCAGCTCAGAGCGGAGCTCTTCAACTGGCTCTCCAGAGCGGTATCTCCAGAGTGGTTCCACTCCACTCCCGAGCGCTAGAACTGTGACTCAAGTGGAGCCGTTGGCTACGCTAGTATCCCCCTATCCTCTGACAACAATATCTCAAGTCTGGCAAAAGGCTGTCTTCATCTGAGCTCCTGAAGGGGTTACAGATACAGGGTCCCCAATCAATCTCTGTGACAGACCGTTCTATGGTTGTAGACCTTGGAGGCATAGTATTGCAGGTAATTTTATTATCTTGCGAGTCTATCACTGTTGGTCATTGTAATATTTTAGCTGCAATACCTGTTGCATACATCATCCCAACTTCACAGTATCAACCAATGGAATGTCATATAAAGGGTCCACAAAAATGTTTGTGTCATCCAGACCTCCATCTATAAACACCTTGGTTTCATCCTTTGTTTAGGACCGTGCTTTCAAAATTGGACTTGCTCTTGAGTTTGAAATACATGTGCTTGGGTTCACTACAAAGGACCTGCTTTTCAAGGTTTGTTACCTATACCTACTCAATAATTGGCACTCATGGCTTACATTAGCCACTTTGGTGGACTTTAATGGTTGACATCAAACAACTACCCAATGTTGTCCAAGACTATCCCAAGTTTCTTGAAGCAATGGCGACTTGGATCGAACAAGAGTTCATGAGTGGTGGTGACAAGGATGGAGTCAAGCTTGCCTTCACTGTATTTCAGGATTGCCAGGTAATGCATGGAGCAGGTGTTTATACAACCAGTGAAGTGTTCTGGTTGGCTGAAATATCACCATTGCTACTTGCAACAGAGGTCTTCACAAACCCATCCCGCATTGCTCGATTAATTCTGGCCTTCTATACATTCATAGCCAGGATGTATGACCAAGATTTCTGGTATGGAAACTGTCAGCGTGATTGCCTATTTGCATATTGACATCACATTAGGCAGTTGATCCAACCAGCCATATATGGCACAGTCCTTGCACCAACAACTTCACAGCGTGAGAAGTACACAAACTTCCTGACTGTGTATGCACAAAACAAGTCACGATGTACACTCCAGGAGTACAACTGGTCCAGGAATACAAGGTATGTCTTCCCTGAAGTATAGTCAGCTTTGATATGTACTAGTTTGTATAGGATAAACTCACCAGTCTGGGCATGCAGCCCTGAACATGGAAATGGGAGGATTCTGACATCAAGCTGGGTAAATATTTTTACTTTTATACCAATACAGGGTGACTTGGAATTCATCTTCAAGGCCACATCCACTGGCAGCAAACCAACACCTTCTCTTGCCAAATTTGAGAAGGCACAGCAGAAGAGATTGGCAGCAAGTTGTGATATGAGGGATGGGCCATGGTTGTTGCCTCTTGATCTGGAGACTGACGATGTGCTCAACTTTCTTGAGCCCTTTCTCCCTGACCTGATTTGCTATCTCCACACACTTGAAGATGTTCCAAACCCAAACTTCGTTCCAGGGGAGTCTCCTGAGCACCAACAATTCCTGCTGCAGCTGGTACCCCTTATCAGCACAGGACGTTGCCAACTCATCATTTCACCTGGGGTGTTGGACTATCCAACCCCTACCTTTGCTGAGTACCTCTGCAGAATCTGTCCTGACAGAAGTAAAGGACGATTATCACCACCTTTACACTTACCAATATTCATCATTATTTAGTCACAAGATCAACAGTCGATAAGGACATGCTCAAATTGTGCTCAAGTCCTGGGTTAAACCTTCAAAGAAAACCCTCCCAGCCCCACAGTCTCACATCCAGATTGTTGATGAGGAACATGGTAGTATCATGGAATTCTCATTGAGTGAGCTGGGGCATGCCCACAGCCCCATTGATAATGACAGGCAGGAATCAAATACAACCTCATCCTCATCAGGTGCCGATATAATGGTTATGGACACCAAGTCATCACCACACAAGCTGAGGAAGCGGAGTGAGACATTCCATATGGCTCTGAGATATCCAACACTGACTCTTCTGCACAGAGCCCATCACTTACATTAGTAGTGTGTCAGATGATGGCTTGAATGACAGTCCAGATGTCCACAATCCAGAGCCTGAACATGCAAACACTGACACTGAACAGGAAGACATCGAGGTATCGACAATGTTTCAGCCCATGGCTTCAGTATCTGAGCGGGCCTCTTCTCCCCTGGTTGCTATAAATGATTCGACAATCACCTTTGATCCCTACACAGGTTACATTCTGAATGTGCGATTTCAGATGACACGTATTTCATGATTAATGATCTTGCACGAACACTACACTCTTTACCTACCATCCAGTTCTTCTAGTCAATGGTGATACCTTCATGTGGTTGTTGCTCACTAGCTTGATCTCATCTATGTTGTACATACAACTGCTCACTGTCATTCCCTCCTTTGGCAATATTGTATATACCGTACTAGCATAGCTACATTCACTACCTAGTAATCACCCACTGTCCTTTCGATGCATGCTGTCAGTGAATTGGTAATTGAAAATCCCAGTACCTCAGTTTGCATTGGCTCACTCAAGATGGTAGCTGAGTGCGATGTCGCTGTAGGGGAGTCAAATTAGCTTGGAAATGTTAGCCATGACACCTGCATACTCCTATCATATATACAAGGATATTCTGATACTTGGCTTAGCTTAGATCATTAAGCCTGACTTCTGGGACGCACCCTAAGATGAGAGAAATGTGTGAGAAACAGGCAGGTGTCCAATGTGAAGTTAGGCTTTCAATGCCATCTCTGTAATGATATTGCTGTAGAGGAGTCAGTTTAGCTTGGAAAAGTTAGCCATGAGACAGGCATACTCTTACCATGTATATAAAGGTATTCTGAGACCCAGCTTGGCTTAGATCACTAAGCCTGACCTCTAGGACACACCTAAAGGTGAGGGAAACATGTGGGAAACAGGTAAGTGGCTATGCGGAGATGCTGGAAATTACCCGGGGAACTGGGTCATACTCCGGGCAGGGGAAATGCGCCCCCCCCCCCCCCCCCCCCGGTAATGACTTACTGTACGGGGGGGAAATGAGTGTCCGGGGGGGGGGAAAAATAATATTTTCCCATTTGGACACTCATAGCCTGTCAACACTTTAACCCGAACGGCCATGACCGTTGACACTGGACCACAGGCAAACCTCAAAAGACCACACTGATTCAACTAATTTCTTGCGGGATGGAGTAGCCCAAGTTTGAGTTGGTTGGTTAAAACAAGACAACTTCAAGGTTCGTCCCAGTCTCTGAGCTACTTTGGCTTAGATTTGCGCTGAGCTCTGTAGGAAGGTTACGACTTGCGACTTGTTAAAGACATCTGTGGGCCCTGAATACAATCGATGGTCGCGATATCACTCAAGACGCCAGCTCAGTGAAATGACCGGCTCTCACGCAACCTTTACCCAAGTGCGCAAGAAATCCGATAATATTCAATAGATAGTGTTCATGCCTGAATCCTCTGCGACTCCAACAAACCAATTGAACTATGATAGCAACTAATCCGCCGTGTACGAAGGTGGCACATCCACGACCTGTGATGGTCTCGCCTGGTTATACCGAACCCCACTATCTTGATGTTGCCGCGTCTGCACGCTGACAGCTTCCCGCTGGGCGCTCTTCATATCTGAGAAATTCTGGCCTTGATTCTGTGAAGTAGAACCGTCACCCGCAACACTCGTAGCACCACTGTCAGCCGAGGAGCCACCGTATACAGATCCCGGTCTCGCCTCCGTTGCCGTTGTCGTTGCTGGATAGTACGAAAGGGTGTTTTTACCAAGCTCGGAAGAGTATAGGGATTGCACCGGAGGATAAGACATGTATTCGCTTGCCAGTGGTGGCAAATTGGTAGATTGAGGATGGTCATGGTATTGTTCTTGTGTATGACCCTCCTTTGGGGACAACTCTCTCGGATCATCTCTCCTCTGCCTCCTCCTCCGCATTAGAAGCCATATGAACCCTGCAACTCCTAGTAGGCCAACAATGCCCCCTACAACACCACCTGAGATTGCTCCAACCGGCGTCTTACTCCCCCCACTCTTATCGCCACCTCCTCCATTGTTTCCTCCCCCAGCCCCATCATCTGCCCCCTCCGGACTCCCATTTGCCCCAGCACCAGTAACATAGAAATAATCAATTAACAACCACTGCGCCGGGTTCGATCCAGTCTTCACACCCGTATACGTGATAGCCATCTCATGCTCCTTCCCTCCACCAACTTTATTCGACGTGAACAAGTGTTGGTTATACCAGTCTGACCGATTTTGTTGGTTTAGTGGGAGCGGTTTTGACTCTGGAATGTCAAATGCAGCATCACCCGCGTTATCGATATTATAACAACCACTCGTCCTGTCCCAATCACTGTTGGATCCTTCGTTGAACGTGTACAGCGAGACGGAAGAACCTTTGGGGTGTGAGTATGAGGGATGAGGGATAATAAAATGGATCCAGCGGAACACACCATTGAACCTGAAACTCATAGTAGCACCCGCTTCTCCCGTCCCATTGAACAACCTCGATTCCCCCTTCCATGCTCCCGTGTCGTTATGATACGTACAGCTAACCGGATCGCTCGCATCAATTTTGACGACTTCTTTATTCAAATCCGCCCCTTCGAGATACGCATATTCGATTGAATCCAACCAGAACTTCTGTAGGCTGGGGTCGTTGAGTGAGATGTTCATGGTTAGGGTGTGTGGGCCTTTGGAGAGACGAGAAGCTTCGCAGAGGACGTTGTTGGTGATTTCGTAGGCGTAAAGGCGGTAATCAACTTTTTGGACTTCGATTGAGGAGCCGTCTATTTGGCAGGTGTATTTGGGGAGGGAGTCGACTGAGTCGAAGAATGTGCTATTCGACGGGCGGGAGATTTGGTGGTTGTCTTTTGCCCCTTTCACCTGGATGAAGTCGCCTGCAAGTGAGTGGGGAGTTGGTTGGTTTCACAAGCAAAACAGCAACACAACGAAGTACTACTCACCTTCGAAACTAAATGTGAACCCAGCCTTGTTTGAATCTGTACCTCTCATTGTAAGGTTATATGGTTCACCAAAAATGCCAAAGTTGTCGAACATCAATGCACTAAAGTTCCATGTGCCACTGTCGTATACGATCCGTGGGTCTGTGTCGTCGACGACTATACGTCGAGGGTATTCGAGGTCTGAGGGACGGGCCATGGAGGAATGGGAGGATATGTAGACCACACGCGCACAACTTGTGTGTAGGATGAGGAGGAACTGAGTGAGGTTTATCAATCACGAGAAAAACCCGTTATTATACAGAGGGCGCGTATCTAAAGGCCGAGATTGATAGATCGGTTGTTTATGGTACTAATGATACCTTCCCTAGTGAGGATATTAATTTTTTACAAGTTTTGTTGTGGAAGCTGGGAAATACAATGCTTCGATGAAATGAGATCAAAGCTTGTGACCATCATCGCAAGATTTGTACCCTCGGGTAACTCATAGCTGTGGCTGGAGGGTTTTTCGTAATGGATTCGGAACAGGGATGCATCGTCGGATCTTTTGATTATCGTACAGATCACAGGGTGTATTCGGTGGCGGGGGAAAAAGGGAGATTCGGACTCAGAGCGAGACGTGCAACTTGAAAAGCATGCGGTCTATGCAAAGTGGGTGGTGGGTCAAGAATCAACTGGGGGAGCAAATATTCTCCTATGCCACAATTAACTTTCAAACAAGGATGGTCAAACCCACTTGAGATATTTAGATGACTTCCTGCCCAGGAGCCCCGGGATGGTTTTTCATTTTAAGTGATACAAACACACCGCGGGGGGGTCATCCATGTGACAATCAAAAGTCCCGACAATGCATCTTTGTTCTGACTTTATTCTCAGAAACCCTCAAGCTACAGCTATGGGTTATCCGAGGGCGCAATCTTGCAATGGCCTCTTCTCATATTTGTGTATACATCATGAGACCACCAGAATCCTCGGTCTATGTAACATCAATCTCAAAGTAGGGTCAGCTCCCACCTCGCACAGGCCTAAATGCCCGTCGTCTTGATGAACTTGGAACATATCAATGGAATGATATACAGCGTTCCGAGTCACTGGTTCTAGTTATTTCGGTCAGCGGTTGCGAGAAAGTTAAAGTTCACAGAATGACCAGTGTTGTTTTCCTGCAGTGATCATGGTTTTGCGGCTTAACGCCGGTTAACGTCGACGGGTCGTAGTGGATTTTCTCCCCCCTCCTTCGAATGTTCATTGAGGATGGAGCACGTTTGGCGTTGATCGACCAAGTTGTCATTCTCTACTTGTTGTGTCTTTCAAATTAAGTAGCCAAATGAGTTTCTGAGCGCTTGAGTAAGTACCGCCTGTATGCGAAAAATGGTGATGAACCTGATGAAGTTTGAGTACCGTAGATAGATATCAATGGAATGATATACCTAAAAAAACAAAGACCAGTGTGTCGGCTGAAGTTATTCCGTACAGTTAGTCGGGTTGAGTTTTCGACGGGAAGCTCGTAGCGGAAATTGGCGTTTGACACTTGTAGGAGCCCCGAGACCTATAGGCCGTATGATGATTTTGAGCAATTTGGAAAACGTAGGGGGCAGCGAAGCTGTTCATACTTCTCACGCCACGCCCCCTCGAAATTTCTCCCATTCACAAATCGAAATCCGCGTATAGCTCTAGTTTTATCATTCCTATCCAATGTTTCAAATTCCCTGTGGTGCCGACCAACACTGGATAATTTCTTTCGTTTCGAGCAAAATGATCTACAGTCTGCTCTTGAAACACAAAATAGGCCAGCGCCAGCTAGGATCCTTTTCTCATGATATCAACCTATCTATCAATCAGTGGTTCTATTCTTCCTTCTCTGGCGCCATTAAGGCACATCAGTAATCGAGAAAAAGCCTCTTTTCATACAGCTCTCTTGCGACTTTGTGAAGCAGGCAGAACTTCCCTTCCCCGAGTCCAATACCACAGTGGAGGAACAACGACAAGAGCCTGTAGTGCTGTCGAGAATTCTGCCGACATGGGACGCACGATGAGTGATGTCACTGGGAGCGTTCTCATTGGACTGATTGTTACGATTGGTTGCTTATGCATATGGCTGATCTGCTGGTGGCTTTATAAAGCGAGGGAGGCAGCCAAAGGGTGTCCGGAGTGTCAGAAGAGGCTGCTGTCTTCGGAGGGGACAGACTCTGACTATGATGCATGGGTGGAGAAATAGACAGGTCACTCGTTTGCTGGATGTTTTGATCGGAATTTTTTTCTTCGATGTATAAGATCGGGTGAGGCATCATTCATTTTTCAACTGAGCTCTCGTCTCGGTATACTTTCCAATTTGGGAAGGACTTGAAGATAGTTTATAACCATCGTTGTCTCTCTTTCGTTCCATTTATAGTGTTATACTCGTGGCCACGACTTGATCAATGTAGGGTCGAATACACCTTAAACCTTATAACCAGCTTGAGGGCTTCCCAAATGTCGATGACGAGCGCAACTGCGCTATTCAAGGTCGTATTAGAGATGAGCTTAGTACATCATTTCGCATTGTTTAGAACCTCCATAGAAAAACTAGCTGTCCGGCAATTCGCAACAGCAGGCACAATTTCCTGTCTCGCGCGTTGGACACACCTTATATGGAACATACCATGGCAGACTGACCCCCCGTACTACTCACCTTTCTCTCGTACGTTTCGAATCTCGACTCTCTGTAATTTGATTCTGGCTCACGTCACTTTGACCATTATGATCCAAAAAGAATTTTCCTAGTCCCTTCAGCACCCGTACATGGCTAGATCATTGAATCTATCGTGAACTTCGATGTAGTCATCGTTGGGCTAGCCATTATTGGCTGAAGCCGTGGTCGTCGGTGGGGGTTCAGGAACCCTGTGAAATGTACTCTCGAGACTAGACGCTTTTAACGTCAGGACTGCTGTCGTCAAGTCCTCAGTGAAGCCGCCCAGGATTCATGAGGACTCCGTGTTGGCAGAGAGAAGTCATCTGGATATCTTTGAGCTTGTCACTGTACGAATGAGATGCTCTCGATTCAAGACACACCAATATGAGGCTTAAATCACAAGAAGAACGTATCATTTTAAGCTTCGTGGTCACCTGTGTACAGTAACGGAACTTCGTTTTAAAGTACCCCGGGGCTTTGGGACCTGTACAAGTTCCGAGTCTCTTTGCTGACAGACGGTCCCTCCGCACAGCGCAACAGCCAGTCATGATCTGCATTTTGGCCTATCTATTACATGTTGTATATTCATCCGGGGCCATGTTCATCTTTAAATCATACCTAGTGCATGCCCAGTGTCAATAGTCAAAGATCATTAGGAGCAGTTTTTTATTCCTCGCTTCCACAAGAAAACATTAGTCTTGTTAAACCAGGCTGACAATAAATATATGTAGTCTGAAATCAAGGTGGGTGCTCAGTAGGGCCAGCCTTAATTAATTGGCTAATCCTAGGGGGTGGCTCGCCACTTCTCGCGTCCATCCTTTACAGTACTTTCTCTCATCTGTTTGCTCTAAGTTCATGCCATGTTCTTCTACACCGCTGCAGACTTGTCAAACTAAACGATTCAATGATAAGCCGTCGGGGTGTCTTCAGAGTCCAGACGATAGTATTTAGAACTCGTGGCGTCTGGCTTCGGATCGAGAACTCTGAATCACACAGGAGGGTCCTGAAGCAAGAGATACCCTGCCAGGCCTCGTGCAAGTGTGTACAAGAGCAAAGATTCCCGGTGCGACACTCCTTGTTGCAGCGCTATCTTGATACTTACGAGAACAGTAAAGATACGAGGTACGGATCGACGTACTACTCACTCCTCCAAGAACAGGGGAAACACATCGACATGAGAGCATGCTAGTTGAAGCCGATTTGATGCGTGTACCCACCCGTACAATAACGCTCGTTCAATGGTTCTCTGGATCTTTAGCACATTGGTTTGAACCTCCGGAAGTAGCATCTACCAAGACGCCTGTCACTTCTCGCGTTCGTTCGCATTCGTCGTTTTCCGTAATCTGATTGTTCCAAGACGCAAGCCCACGGTGCTCTCACGGCACCCTAGCGTTGACTCGGCAATGTCAAACCGTCCATTTTATGTTTCGAACCTAAGTACCTTTGTGGATGTCAGCAAGATAGCTAGCTTCGATCCTGACCTTCGTATTGAATCAAAACAAGATGCCTTAGCGCTCCTTATCCTCAAAAAAAAAAACGTATAAAAGAGTGTACGATACCGCTGTGAACCTCATTGTACCAATCACAAGCGACAATCTACAAGGTCTCCGACATGAAACTCAACTTTGCCCTCTTCACACCAATCGTGCTCTCTACCCTAACTGCGGTAGCTACGCCCGTTGAGCTCCTCCCACGGGCAACATGCACCTGGGGATTTAGACTGTTTTGCTGCAGAAAACCCCCCACCGGTAGTCAATGCGCCCGTCCACGTATTATTTAAGCCATGCATCCCGGAACCCTGGTGAGTGCTTTGTGCACACTTGCTCTTACTAAAGTTGGACAACAACGTTTTTTCTATTCCTGCTGGAATACTCCATAGTGGCACTGAGTATGCGCGTATTCTGTGTTGCGGTGTCAACTCGGACGGGGAACCGAGTAAGCTTTTTCACCCTCGCTGTTTTCTGGTTTGGGGTTTATTTAGTACCTACGTTATCTCATATTTAGCGGAGCGCTGCGAGGAACCTCAATGAAGGAAAGCAGCTCGTTTTCAGTTACGTGCCACGACAACGGATCCGGTCTTGGATTGGTTCAAGAATCGAAAAACCGAAACATTCTCGCGACTAGAAAATAAGTAAATACAAAACAAAATTAATCAGCGTGTGTACGATTAGCTTTGGAGTGGATATATGTATGTCTTTGAGCCACCACACTGTACCGCGGCTCAGAACCTGGGACTCTGAGAGTACCTCCCCAGATATCGCAGACGCCCAAAGGAGAGCATCAATTTGAAGAACAGCGGAGGAATCGAGATGGATAGCATAAAGTGAATTCAAGGGCACGATGATACTGTCATTCTCGCCTGGCTTTTTTCATTTTTCAGGGTAACTGAGTCGACAATACCGAACTGTGTTCCCCGTAAGATTGGATCGCTTCAACGGAGCTCCACTCACAAAACGGTTGCATCAATGAGAGGTCTGTAGGAACCTGTTCTACTCATCCGACCCATACCTCCAGAGTCCAGATCTTCCTCAAGCCTCAAGGCCTCGTGCTCCACATCCATGTAACCGTATCTTCTCACTATAACTCACGTCCGGCGTTGTCTTTGCAAAGTCCGCTACGCCACCGTTTTGCTGACAGTATAACTTGACGGCTGACTCAATTCCCACTCATACTACTTCACCATCATAGATAACTTGATATCGCCCCATATTGACTTAAGTCCGATGTTACCCTTAACAGTCGTATGTTAACGTGTGCACAAAACCATACCGCTCATCCTCCTGATCTATACCCTGAATCAGTTACCTTGGCATTAATGTCAACCGCCTATTCACCTTCCTCTCGTACGTCTCAAATCTTGGTCACCTTTGAGGCTTTGACCATGTGCGCCTGGATTCCCGACACCAGTTTTTGTAGTCTCTTCAGTACCCGTATGTGGTACAGGGATCGAATCATGAATTCCTATTCGTACATCTCTCCTCTATCTTACTGTCCTGATTGCTTTTGCACACACACGCACACACACCCCGACAGGTGATGCGGGTACAGCTTTCGACTCAGCAGAGGACGCGACGGCTCACGGAGAGCACCATAACGATTGGACTGGTCGTCGGGGCTGTCCAATGCTTATAGCTCGTTTGTGGCTCATACAAAGTCAAAGTTAAGAAAACAAGAGCGGCTGAATTTGTTCAGGTACGCGTTGAGTTTCCGACGGGAAGTGTTTTGATGCTTGTAGGGAGTCCCGAGATCTATAAGGCTGATGAACTTAGATGCCGTAGATTACAGATATCGATGGTCGATGGAACGATATACAGCAAGTACGAGTTACTAGTCCCTAGTCGACTCTAATGAACAGCAGCTAAGAGTCCTAGTTAGAGCCTGAAGGTGGTTGTGGTTGTGGTTGTGGTCGTGGGTTGAGTTGAGTTGGACATGTGACAGCCCTGAACTGGCTTAACGCTGAGGAGCGCTCCGAGCTCTGACTCTTAGCGCTTAGGGTTGATTACGTCATATGAATGGCGGACGCGTAACGGTACAGTCAGCGAGGTCTGTCCTCGCCTCCACCTAGACTCCGTTGGGCGGGTTATCCTTTACCTTTATGACTCTTTTTCGTTGAACTTTTGCTGGAACTTCCTATCATCTTTGACACGAACAATGATCAACCGATATCTCTTTCAAGTCTTCTTTTGTCAACACGGCACACAGGACGATCACGCACGATGCTCCCGCTCTTCACAGGAACCGACCCAACCTCCTCTCGACAACGTATAAACTTCGGAAGCGCCTCCTCTACCTCCTCATCCGCCCAATCGACCCTCGAATCTGCCAAAGCGCGACGAAACGAACGGTCAGAACACCGTAGACGTATCGATGCGGCGTCAGATATTCAAGCATGGTGGAGGAGTGTTTTGGGGAGGAGAGTTGTCAGGGAAAGGTCATTGAAAGAGTTGGATTTGTGGGGTGGGAATAGGGGTCTGTTAGGATTGTTGGTTTTGTGTGGAATGGGGAGGTGGTTTGGAGGTGGAGTAGGGGTGTTGTTGAGAGTGACGAGGTCGATGTTGGGGTTTTGGGTGCGTTTGGCCTGGTTTTCTATACAAGCACAGACTAACGGCTCGGTAGGCTCCCACTCATGTTTCGACAGCACTACAGGCTCTCGCTTTGTCAGCATTTTGTTTGCCATATATCCTATTGAGCTGAATTCAATACTCATGTGTCGAGATTGGACTTGTGCAACAGGTGAGTGCTCTATTGCATCTACAAGGGAACGAGGGCTGGAGATTGCATGTCCATGAATCAGTCGTGAATTGGCCGGGGCCTTCTGAAGGGTCAATATCCAATACTGCATGCTAGAGGACTAAGGAGAGATTCCGCCCTTTCGGATATGGAGCCTCACAGCTGCAATAGCTGGACTGAATCTGTGGCAGAGGCTATCACCCAAGTCTCGTCCTACTACAAGTGTCAAATTTGGACATTCCGAGGTTCCCTCTAATATCTTATGTTCCAAACGTCTGCGTCGACTCTCGGACCATACCTTTGGCTGGTTGCTTTGTAATTCGCTCTCTAGAGTGCCCAATCTCTTCCTCCGTCTCTCCCGCTTCGATCTCGTCACGCATCTATTTAGATCAACTCCATGCACCTGTGTGTTCCCGGGCGAAGTTATCGAACGTCTGAGGCGGTCGTCCGAGCACTTTCTCAGCGTTTTTGCTGGAAGGCAGCTCTCCCATACGTGCGATGCGCGCCTCAAAGCCGGCAATGAATCTCGCAGATGGCTCTGTCGACCCCACTTCTACCATCTTTTAACGCCTATTCTCCTCGCTGAGCTTGGCATACTTGATCTTGACGCCGAGATAGTCTGTTAACTTGTCCGCTGTCTGGAATTTAACAAGTAAGTACGTGCGACGAGGGTGATGAGCCTATATAACTCAGTGCTCACCTTAATGTTATATGTCAATGCCTCGGGACCTTCGATACGATAGACCGTGTTGTGTGGTTTCTCGTCGACCAAGCCACAGAACACCACACGTGCGATATCAATTGCACTAATGAACGCGATTCTGGCAACCCCAACCGCAGTGTAGATCTTCCTCTCAGCCTTGATTGTAGACGAAAATTGCATGAAGAAGGGCTCGGCGAGGTCCATCCCGTTCAGAAAGTTAATCATTGAGGCGACGCAAGTGAAGAAGGAGCATATCCATAAACCAAGTGGGTCGGGGAACGCAATACTCGACTTTCAAGGCCAACAACCTCCGCCACACCTGCCCAGCATGACGGCCCCACCGATGAGGCCGATTCGCTTGACGTCATGTTCCTTGACTGCGAGTTGTACGAACTCGCTTATCAGCACGAAAGAATCTTGAAGTTGGATCTCGGGTGTGATGAGGTAAATGAATGTTATATTGTGCCTCTGAAAAGAATTCTTGTATGTTGATGAATCGGTCCAGTCGAACAAGACGAAGTTGGGCTGTGGGCGACGGGAAGTGAGTATGAAAGGGATCTTTGCGTTCTCTAGAAGGCTTGAGATCCGGGAGGAGGTAGTACCTGTGCCGCCGGTGAGAAGGATAGTTATGGCATCTGGTGGTGTGTTTGTGGCAAGAGCTGGAAAGGTTGACTGTGTCGTGAAGGCGAATCATTCCATGAATGACCAGTTATAAAGAGGGGAGGTGGGCTAGTTTAACTTCCGAGTGAGCCATTCGCTAATTGACCTAGCCTAAAGAAAAGAAGATAAAGATGAGTAGCCCTACAAGGTCGACTCAAGACGGTGAGTAATACTACGGGGAAAATATATTCGTCGGACTTCAATATTTTGCCAGTGACAAACCGGAGGCCGGAGTCATCATGTTGATTTCGAAGCTTCATATAATGGATGATCAAGGAGGTCACGGTCTTTGTAATATACGTCGCAATTCAATCCCAGTAGTCGGTGACCTTGCTGGATAGATAGAATCCGGCTACATGATCAGACGGTTAGTTAGTGTCGTATTGCCGCTATTCTTGTTTGCTATGAGGTGCGATAAAACTTGATCAGGCGTCTGCAGTATTGCCTACCTCGTTTTTCGATAGTCCAGGGCACCGATGGCGATACTTCTCTAAGTCACAGCTACCTCGATATTCACCGACCTTTGCGGTTTTTTGCAGTTAGCGCTTTTTGTCGCCGTCGTGCGATGCTAAGCCCTACCAGCACCTACGCACGTTTGACTTTCAAAACTTTCCGATATATCGTGTGCTGAGCTCTTGGCATCGTCAATTGACAAAGGTTATGTGTACCTCTCGGGAGGTGAGATACCAGGACACGATATTCTCGAGATGCTCGAGTGTTGAGAGGATTCTGAAGGTAATTTGTGGGGCTGCCGGTCGTGTGGCGAAGGTCAGGTCAATCCCAAGTTCGATCGTATTTTGTACAAGGGTGTTCAAATTGATTAGAGATATCTGAGATACTTTGTAATTCTAAAACTCTCATTCTCTCACTACTGGGTACTCGAGATCCGTCATACAAGTGTCTTTGGAGCTTGTAATGTGACAATCAGCAGGGTAAGAGCAATATCCCTAGTGGCTGTCAGAAGGCCCTTCGCTGGTGTTCGTCTGGAGCCATGTATCTGTTTTAGAGTCGTAATGAGGTTTTATGGTGTGTATAGAGGAATAAAACTGACTGAGTGGATCGGCAAACATGCGTTTTGGAACGTCTCCCCCCATCCCGAGGATACTATATGTCAGAAACGCCGAGAATAGACACCAGAACGGCAGCCCATGCTTCGAGCCAAGCCATTCACACACATCTGCCCCAAAACTTTGTTCGGTGTGTAACGTCAAGGATGCTCTCAATCTTCTCACCGTCATTTTTATTTCGATCCCAATACCGAATTGATTGTCGGCGTGTGGATACGCGTACAGCTACCTCAGCGTTTTCAGCAAATCTTGTTTTTTCGTGGTTACAGTAGCAATTACTTAGTACTTATTGGGTTATGGTGGCAGTGTGGGAGAACGTTCACTCCGCCTCCAGACCCATGCTTTTTAAGTTTCACGCTGTGATCTGGGTCATTATCTCCCTCTTGTCCCCTTTCCGAAGTTCAAACGACAATGCCATTTGCCCTAGCGCACTCCGCGTGGTTTAGTGGAAGTTTATCATTCAGACCGTGCAATGGTTAATGCGATTTCCAACACATGCATGAGGGCATCCACACTTCCTCTGCCACGGCAAAAGTCTCGAGGAAGCATCTCTGTTCTGAGAAGCTAAGAATCGCGCCAAGATGCAGTCAATGCTGTTGAAGTTCTACAGCATTGAACTTGATCCCTTTCAAACAAGGTTTCTCTTACAGTTGCCCGAGATCCGAGCAAGGAGGTGTCAAGATACCACCCCATTACTTGAAACGTACACTCGCCGATCAAATCTCATGAATTGATTCATCACGCACTCCAACCTGCCGGAAGCCGCCTTCCGTAGTTTGATTCAGGATCCTATCTCCCTCTTGTTCAACCTGACCAGCAGGTTCTTTTTTTGTTCAGAGAACCTCAAGAATATGGTTAAGGTATCAAACGCATTGGATTTCTATGAGGGACGTGCCCAGCTTCTACAGCACTGGGGTGGTAACCACGTTACTTCAGCGATTATTGTCTCTGCGTCCTCTATATTAAACCATTCTCATGAGTCCGTGAAGTAGATACTTAAGCCTCCCTTTCCCTTCACCCCCATCAGTGTACGCACAGAACCCTATGATGACAAAATCGTCCTCCGTTATAATGGCCATCTCATTGACCATGTACGGACTTCATATGTTTATTTTATGGGTGCCTCTGACCAAATCACCCGACAGAATTCTCCTATTGTCTCCAGTCGTACGAAGCTTGACGATCGAATCACGATATAAAGCCGGCTCCTCGGGCACGTCCCCCCCCCGCTACTCTCGTCTATCAACGCTAATTCTTTTTCCCTAGCGTTCGACCATGGTAGCACCGCAGCAGATCTCAGTGGGAGCACCATTGCTGGAATTGTTGTTGGGGTTGTTGCCTTTATAGTGGGAATCGGTGTCTACTGTTACCAGCACGAAAAAAAGGTAGACGCGGCCAAAAGGTTGGAGGCTCAACAAAGTCCAAATGATTCCGGGACAAGATAGGTTGGAATTTGAAGATGGCCAGATACCGTTAGTTTGAAGTTTCTCGGATGTTTTATTCTTTCTTTCTCTTTTTTTTTTCGAATGACTCTATTATTAATGGCTATACTTATATATGTTTTGATACACGACACATGTATAGTAAAGTCGACGGATGTACGAAGGTCTCGTGGCATTCAAATTTATAAATCAGCCTACAAGGTCATTTACAACGGTATTCCTCTCCCTCTCTCGTACCATCAAAAGCCTCTCTCTCTTCACTTCTACTTAGCACCCCTCACACGAGGAAAAAGAAACACTGGTCTTCGAGGCGACTTGAGTTCTTGTATTGACCGTTGCGGTAGCCCTTTCCCGCCGTTCCACTATTAAAGCAGACTCGTTACTCAAAAGGGAGCGTGGTCGCGTAGGTGGTAGATGATTTCTGTGTCTAGGTGAATGATTAGTATGTTGAGGGCTGAAAGCTCGGAATAAACCAAAGGTATTGCGGTACTAGACTTTTTGCTGCCCCCTTCAACTCAACTCGGGAGGAAACACGTTCTCCTCGTGGGGAAGGGGGTCCGAATGCCGACCGAGGGAGATGTGGAACCGACATACCATACTCATTGTACCCAAGAGCCAACATGAGCTCGGTCCAATTTCGCTGTATTTCGTTATATCAAATACCTTCTTCTTAGTGCCTTCAGAGAATCCATAACCGGGCAAGCCAAGGACGTGGAAGCTCGGTGGTCCTTCTTCAACGAGGGGCAGGGTTTTTAGAACCTCAATGAAGCTCCCTGGCCCTACAAATTCCTCAGAAAAGATATTGGAAAACCCGAAGTGAGTGATGATACTTACAACCATGAACAAACAACGGAATCACATTCTTTCCTTCACTTTTCTTGTACACACAGTGTATAGTGAGGGTTACATGCCCACTGATAACCCTCGTAAACTGCAGCAGCTTCTGGTTTAATGCCTTTTCTTGTGTCCTCCAGTCGTACCCGTCCTTCCACCGAGTGACGACGAGACGTCGAATGTCAACGCGCCGAAGACCCCCATCTCACGCAACTTCACGATGAGATTGATGAGGCTGGCTCGGGTTTTTGCTTGAGGTGCTTGATCGCGTTGTCAGATATGGATGTCTTGAATTCAGATGCCATTGGTAGATACAAGGTAGTAGATAAGAAGATATGAAGGTCTCAGTCTTGGTACCTACTCAAGGTAGAGCTGGCTTAGGCTTTTAGATCACATTCATTGGTTACTTTCAGGACAGAGAAATTTTGTTATCGCAGTGACATCAAGATCCAAATGCTGAAGATTTGTACAAACTGTGGTAAGCTAAGGAAGGAAATGTTGAACCTTTCAAGGGGACCCTGGTGGTTGAACTAAAAGGCGCGCAGCATCGCACTGAAGGATCCCATCGGTAGCCCGGAGACCTTAGGGGCGAAGCCCAGCCGAGTCTCTTACTACTGGGTACTCGAGATCCGTCATACAAGTGCCTTTGGAACTCGCAATGTGATTATCAGCGATACAAGAGCAATATCCCTAGTGCCAGTCAGAAGGCTCTTCGCTGGTGTTTGTCCGGAGCCCCGTACCTTTTTAAGTGTCGTAATGGGGTTTTACGGTGGAAAAGAGAAATCCAACTGACTGATTGTATCAGCAAACGTGCGTTTTGACACGTCTTCCCCCAACCTGAGGATACTACATGCTAGAAACGCCAAAACAGACACCAGAATGTCACCCCATGGATGTTATTCACATACGTTGTTCGGTGTGTGTAACGTCAAGGATGCTGTCAATCTTCTCACTGTCATTTTTATTTCGATCCCAATACCGAACTGATTGTCAGCGTGCGGATACCCGTGCAGCTACCTCCCCGTTTTCAGCAACTCTTGTTTTTTCGTGGTTACAGTAGCAATTAGCACTTATTGGGTTGTGGTGGCAGTGTGGGAGAACGTTCACTCCGCCTCCAGACCCATGCTTTTTGAGTTTCACGCTGTGATCTGGGTCATTATCTCCCTCTAAACCCCTTTCCGAAGTTCAAACGACAATGCCATTTGCCCTAGCGCACTCCGCGTGATTTAATGGAAGTTTATCATTCAGGACCGTGCAATGGTTAATGATTAATGCGGGTTCCAACCCACGCATGAGGGTCATCCACACTTCCTCTGCCACGGCAAAAGTGCCGAGGACGCACCTCTGTTCTGAGAAGCTAAGAATCGCGCCAAGCTATAGTCAATGCTGTTGAAGTTCCACAGCATTGAACTCAATCCCGGGGTGGTATCCGTGACTCGTGGGGGTTTTCAAACTCAAAGACTCGCGACATCGATGATCGATCACAGTTCTATCCTGTTAAGGTATCAAAGGCATCGAACTTCTGTGAGGGACGTGCTCCTGGTGACCACGTTACTACAGCGACTATTGTCTCTCCGTCCCATATAGTAAACCCTTCTCATGAGTACATGAAGCAGATAATTAAACCTCCCTCCCCCCGCCCCCATCAGCGTACACACAAAACCGTGCGATGACAAACTCGTACTCCGTTAGAATGGCCATCCCATTGACCACGTACGGACTTCAATGTTTGTTTTATGGGTGTCTCTAACCAAATCACCCGACAGAATTCTCCTATTGTCTCCAGTAGTATGTAGCTTGACGATTGAATCACGACAGGGTGCTGGCCCTGGTGGTGTGTGGGGGGGGGGGGGGGGGGGGGGGGGGGGGGGGGGGGGGGGGGGGGGGGGGGGGGGGGGGGGGGGGGGGGGGGGGGGGGGGGGGGGGGGGG
>JANHQD010002388.1:37534-55151 GCA_024721195.1 Marasmius sp. AFHP31
TTTACTCTCGTCTATCAATGCTAATTCTTTTCCACTAGCGTTAGAACGACGCAACAGGTCAAAGAACCTCAGTGGGCCCACCATTGTTGGAATTACCGGTGGGATTGTTGCCTTCATAGCGGTCATCTGGGTCTACTGTTACCGGCACGGTAAAAAGGTAGACGCAACTAAAAAGTTGGAGACTCAACGAAGTTCAAATGGTTCAGGGACAACATAGCTTGCAGTCTCTCGAACATTTCTTTCTCTCTTTCTTTTTTTAAAATGACTCTCTTCTGCATGGCTATACTTCTATCTATATATGATGATACACAACGCAGGTACAGTAAGTCTACGGACGTACAAACTCGTGGCATTCAAGTTTCTCTTGTACCATCAAGTCTTGTTCAATTCTACTTCACACCTCTCCCCTTACGCTTGCGACCTCTCACGCGAGGAAAAAGGAGCACCAGTCTTTGAGGCGACTCGAGTTCTTGTGTCGATCGTTACGCTAGCCTTTTTCCATCATGACACCATCAAAAAAGGCTTGTCACCCGAGGCAGTGTAGTGTAAAGAAGGTGGCGGGTGATTTCCGTGCCTAGGTGAGTGATTAGTATGTTGAGGTTTGGAATAAAGTACAGGGATTACTCCCAACTCGAGAGGATATACACTCTTTGTGGAGAATGGGGTCCGAATGCTGACCGAGGTAGAAGCTCCCACACAATCAACTCTCTCACCGTGATGAGGAGTGGATTTCCGATTCGGGATTGGGAGCTGGGGTTTCTATGTTTCTCGGTCGGGATGATGAATGAATAGGGTATATTGGGTGAGCATGAAGCTGGCCTGAAGTGGATATCCGAGATGCGTGCCGCGAGGGATCCCCAAAGAAACTCGACAAGTCTGAGGGCTCGAGCAGTGAACATGTGCTACTAATAGAGGACTAGATACATGGGACCTCAGAAAAACATGTGAAAGGGAGGTGGGAGGGAGAAAAAGAAAGCAGCTGCAGAGACCAAAAGGTTCAGCTGCATGCATACTGTGAGATGGTGGATGAAGGATGAGAGATGAGGGATCGAGTGGCAAGCTAGTGCGAGAATAAGAGGCGCTGCCACAAAGCCACGTGCTCCTTCAGGTCATAGTATTAGACCGCGGTCAAAGGTCTTTGACTGTCCCACCTTGTGCTCGAGTCACGAGGAACTCATGACTAAATCAGTGTTTGAGCGCTGGTAGGAGTCAACCTACAACCTGTCAGTTGTACGATAAGTTGAACATCTCGCAAAAATCATGATATCGTAACAGAATTACGAGTCACCAGTCGGGAGCATTCAATCAAAGTCGGTCGAGAAAAGGCACCTTGAGTGCTATCTCTCAGTGTAGTCGGGTGCCGTACGGAAGAAATAGACCAAGTCGGGAGTTAGAGTCTGAGTTGGTGGAGGTAGTAGAGATGCAAAGTGTGTCAGCCTCTGGAACGAGCGTGAACGTGAAGGGGAATCTATACTCAGAGGAGACGAAACATTAAAGTTCAAGCCCGGTCGTCATCTTGATCCCCTTGCGAAGTAAATCAGAACCGCCAGAAATTGAAGCAGGGTCAGAGCTGGCCGTGTCCTCGGGGAGTGACTTTACTCACATCCTATCGTCAGATCAATGGGACGTCGAGAAGAATGTTTTTTTCCCCAACGAGTTTGTTGTAGAATGATGTAACGATCCCAGTACCTTTCCACGATCCATCAAGAACGTTGTACTAGCTGACAGTCACGAATCGACCTCTTTATGATAAACAAACTTATCAAAGCGAGCGCCAGTGATGAAAGCAAGTCAGATTGAATTCAGAGTCCGAGTCCAGACGTGTGAATGCATACAGGAACGGAAGCAGAGCAAGAAGCCCCAAAATTCAAGTGAGGCCGAAGAGATGGGTGTGAGAAGAGGAAGTAACGCCAAAGTCTCTGTCGATACGGGCTTGAGCGTACTTGAAAGGATTGCAGTGCAGAGGTTGCGGGGCCTTTACTCGTGAAAAAAACCCATTCCATGTACCACGCGGAGGGGGAGTTTTTTGTGCTTGAAGTCCTGGTCGAGATAAGTGTTTTGAGTGCTCGTGAGAGGCATCTCGCGAGCTGTAGGGTGCATGAGAACGACTCTCATCTTGCCGGACGTCCCGTAAATAGAATGATATAGACGAGCAATGACCGATACAAGTCACTAATTCCGCTTCTAGTCGGTTTTGATGAGCAACTCGAACTTGCTGAGCCCCTCAGAGAATGATCTACAGTGACAATGCTGCTCAAGGTGGTAACTCTCCGGGATGGTCGTGGTCGTGGGTCGAGTTGGACATGTGGCTTACAGGCTATGCAAAAACTGATGTCGGTTCTTGATATGGCATTAGCTCCGAAACATGGGCGGCAAGCGCTCCTCCAGGCTCTCTGAGCCGTACACCCCACAAAATTTTGTCCATACACCTTTCAAATGAAGCTCTCATCGCTCAGAAAAAGACACGGTGACTCTCCCTAGGTACTGAGATGTATACCCTACACATATAATTCCAGCTGAGCGTCGTCGGAGCGATATTAGGAAGTGGCATCAATTTTTGCACCGCCTGTAAACACTTTGACCCGAACGGCCATGACCGTTCACGTTGTACCACAACCAAGCCTCGAAAGACTATCTTGGTTCAAATAGTTGCTTTTGGGATGGAGTAGCCCAAGTCCGACTTGGTTGGATCAAACAGGTTAGTCCCAGTTTCCAAGCTACTTTGGCTTAGATTTGTGTTGAGCTCTTGAGGAAGCTTGCCGCTTGCGACTTGTCAGAGACATCTGTGGGCCCTGAACACAATCGATGGTCGTGATATTCACTCAAGACACTAGGTTTCTCTATCAAACGTTCGACTCTCACGCAACTTCTACGCAAGTGCTCAAGAAATCCATTAATATTCAATAGATAGTGTTCATGCCTGAATCCCATGCTACTCCAACAAACCAATTGAACTATGATGGCAATTAATCCGCCGTGTACGAAGGTGGCACGTCCACGACCTCCGACGGTCCCGCCTGGTTATACCGAACCCCGCTATCTTGATGCTGCCGCGTCTGTACACTGACAGCTTCCCGCTGGGCGCTCTTCATATCCGAGAAATTCTGGCCTTGGTTCTGTGAGGTAGAACCATCACCCGCAACACTCGTAGCACCACCATCAGCTGAAGAGCCACCATATACAGATCCCGGTCCCGTCTCTGTTGCCGTTGTCGTTGCTGGATAATACGAAAGCGTGTTCGTACCACGATCGGAAGAGTATATAGATTGCGCTGGAGGACGAGACGTATATTCGCTTGCCGGTGGTGGCGAATTCGTAGGCTGGGGATGGTCGTGATAGTGTTCTTGCGCATGATCCGCTGGAGACCCAGTCATGAAGGGATCGAAACCTTCCTTCGGATACAAATCCCTTGGACCACCTCTCCTCCGCCTCCTCCTCCGCATCAGAAACCATATGAGTCCTGCGATTCCCAGTAGGGCGACAACACCCCCTACGACACCACCTACGATCGCTCCAACCGGCGTCTTACTCCCCCCACTGCTGCTATCACTACTTCCTCCGGCGTTTCCTCCCCCAGGTCCACCAGCTGCTCCCTCTGGGCTACTACTTGCCCCAGCACCGGTAACATAGAAATAGTCAATCAACAACCACTGCGCCGGATTCGACCCGGTCCTCACGCCCGTATACGTGATGACCATCTCATGTTCCTTCCCACCCGCGACTTTATTCGACGTGAACAGATGTTGGTTATACCAATCCGATCGGTTTCGTTGGTTAAACGGGAGTGGTTTCGAACCGGGGATGTCAAAGGTCGTATCTCCTGTGTTATCAATAAAGTAACGACCACTCGTCCTGTCCCAATCACTTTCGGAGCCTTCGTTGAATGTGTACAGCGAGACGGAGGAACCTTTGGGGTACGTGAGGGATAAGACGCAAGATACAAAACCGGATCACGCGAAAACGCACCATTGAACTTGAAACTCATCGTAGCACCGAGATCTCCCGTCCCATTGAACAACCCCGAATCCCCCTTCCACGCGCCCGAGTCGTTATGATACGTACAACTAACCGGATCGCTTGCATCGATTTTGACGACTTCTTTGCTCAAATCCGCCCCCTCGAGATACGCGTATTCGATCGAGTCCAACCAGAACATCTGGGAATTGGGGTTGTTGAGTGTGATGTTCATTGTTAGGGTGTGTGGGCCTTTGGAGAGACGGGGGGCTTCGCAGAGGACGTTGTTGGTGATGTCGTACATGTAAGGGCGGTAATCGATTGTTGAGATAGAGGAGCCGTCGACTTGGCAGGTGTATTTGGGGAGGGAGTTGACTGAGTCAACTGTACTGTTCGCTGGGCGAGAGATTTTGCGGTTATCCTTCGCGCCTTTTACTTGGATGAAGTCGCCTGCGAAATGGGGGCTGGTGTCACGAGCCAAAACACCAACAACACGAAGGACTGGTTACTCACCTTCGAAACTGAACGTGAACCCGGCCTTGCCTGAATTGGTCCCTCTCATGGTACGATTATACGGATCCCCAAAGATCCCAAAGTTGTCGAACGTTGATGCGTCAAAGTTCCATGTCCCACTGTCGTATGCGATCCGTGGATCTGTGTCGTCGACAACTATACGTCGAGGGTATTCGAGGTCTGAGGGGCGAGCCATCTAAGGTGGTTCTTCTGGTTAGCCCTTGATGAGGAAGTTCTCCAGGAACGAGAGGTGGGAGAGAGAGAGAGAGAGAGAGAGAGAGAGAGAGAAAGACTCAACAGCCAGTGTAGAGTTGTGGTTTGGGGGGGTGCTTAGTCAAGGTTTCGAGTTTCAAGTCCTCCGGGACTGGCAGCAATACCCACAGCAATTCAATGCGATGGAGCTGAAGATCCACACATGCCATCAATTATTTTCATCGAGGCTGTTCGCCCTGAAACCCGACATTGCCAGGCCTATAAGTATGTATCGACCTCGACCCTGTTATCTTTGCCACATTGTCGGAATGGTACTTTTGCGCACTGACCATCGGCTGTAAATGTAACGAGTCTTGAAGTTCATGGTTTCTTCAAATACAATAAGCTTTCTGAGGGACGACAACTCACCTAAGATGGAAGACTATAAGGTAGCCGTCCCCAGGATGGAAGGCGAGGCTGAAACAAGTCCATCAAAAGGCTATCAGCGTATCACCAGACGCACTGCCTTTGTGGCGCGGCCCGCTCATACATGATACGAGCGGGCTATTTCGGTAGTCTCGGACTAGTTGGGATAGGACTCTACCACTACTGAGCTGGGCTCATCATCCCTCCGTCCTCAGCGACAACAGCAAAGAGGCAGTTTTTGGAGGAGGATGTTTAGTTCAAGCGAAAGATCGAGTCATAAAAGTAATCTAGTAGCCCGAGGCTGCTGCCCATGACACTATTGTGTTATATGAGCATACAGACGCCCATACACGCGGAGTCGGACCGAGTCCCCCTGTCGTAGATATTGAGTATATATTTTCGGATTTCTCGGTGGTTGGTCTCCCGGCTAGTCAAAAAACCGGTAACCTCGTATACCGGCCTCTCACAACCTTCTCTTCTTCTCCAAGGCTGGCTGCGATTCCAGTACCTCAGCAGGATTCATCATTTCTCGAGAGCAAGAGCTGTTGAAGACCCAAAATTTTTTTTTGATGATCACTGTCGAATCTCGACGTCAACCGCCACCGACCACTTAGTCGGAAGCCAGTTACAAAGGGAATCGTGTGAACGGCAGACACCAGAAGGGGTCCATGAGGATAGTATGGGCACATAATTCGGACAAAAATATCCGACATTTACGAAAACGTCCGGCGTTGGGCGTTGGGGCTCAGAATATTGTTTGATGTTGGCGTCTGGCGTTGAGCCAGGATGGATCTTCATTTCCAGAGGCTTGCGGCTTACACTGTAATTAAACCTGCCGCACTTCTCGTAATTAGATATTGGCACTGAACCTACATTTTACAGTCAGTGCCCTCAATTTATGTGTCTTGGCTTACTTACTTGACAAACATGGTGTGTCCCGCCTGTGTGTCTGTTCTCTGCGTTGCGATATCCGCTCAAGAGTCATGTCGTCTCTACTATCTTTTAGCCACGATCTGCCGAGCTCACGGCGACTGGCGGCAGACTGCGGCTAGGATCGCCCAGGGGCAGGGTGAGATCTTCAACCAGCGTCCGGCAATGGTAGGGGTGTTGTCTTCGGGTCTCCTCTGTCGTGAAAATAGCTAATGGCAACTTTCATTGAATATGTTGCTCTAGAATATGGCGGGCTCAAAGATTGCCACTCACATGGATTTCCGAGGCTGTTGGCAAGGTCGCTTCGGCGGCAGTGTGTCCGGCAGCTTGTGTGGCTTCACAACATATCTTGTTAGAATTGACCTCATTTCCAAAATTCATTGAAGGATAGATTCACACTTTATAGATAGCATAGGAATAGTTATCAGTGTTAGATAATGAGCTTATGAACATGATGAGGAATAATAGCGATGCAGGGGGTGGAAGATTATGGATCAAAGGGCCGTCCTCTCAAAGCCCAACGTCAATAGCCGGACCGTGGACGACCAAGATCAACGCCGGGTAACCGAACAGGAATGTCGCACGATTTTTGTCCGAATTATGTGCTTATAGGATAGGGGACGTACTTATATCGTGACTGATGCTCGGTGACCAGTACTGAACGATGGCGAAAGAGCTGCCAGTGGCTGGCGACTGTCAACTTCTCCTTCAACACGCTAACCTTACAGTAGCCTGGGGCTGGACTCGTGAGGGAATGATGTCAGTACAATCTTCGTACCAAATATAGGTTCGAAGAAAGTCGTTTTTCAGAAACTAAATGCGTCAATTACACCGGAAACAATAAAGAGGGACGACAGAACAGAATCGGAACGAGGATCCAGACAGAAAGGTCCCCCAAGCTCAAGCCTCACAGCAATGGGCAGCATCTCCACGACTGAAGTATTATTCACAAAGATTTCTCTCTTCCTTCCCCAAACCGGGCTGGCTGTGAATCCAATACCCAAGTTGGACTCATCATTCTTCCCTCAGACCTCGGGAGCGAAAGCCACAGCAAGCTGTTGGAGGGTGTCTAAACTAGCGACAACAGCTCTAAATCATTTTCAACCTCCGAGTCATAGCTGCGTCACCCATGCAACTACCACTCAAACAAACTCAAGTACGATAGAGGGGGGAGGGATGTAAAAATCCCTAGTCAGTGCGCATCGAATCTCAAGATCAAGACAAGAAGGAACGATAATCGAGTCCGTAGAAAGATCCTCAAACTCACAACAACAAACGGCGGCCCTACCACTCCTCCCCCGTGCCTAAGAGAGACTCATCATCAGCAAGCTGTTGGGAGAGTGCCCGAAGCGAAGACCGGATAAACAATAATTCGCCATTAACCGCCAGATCAAAGGGCTACAGCGGATACAAGTACTCGAATCGGGGATGAAGGGTCTGGACTCTGGAGAGAACGTCAAAATATCAACAATTACAACCGAACCGAACCGAAGGTTCAACAAGAAAGAAAGCGCGTGATTGCAGAACGAAGGGAAACGATATCTAAATAAGAAGTAGTACAATATCTATCGGTATCAAGAAAAGAGGGACCTCTTCCTTCCCTACACACCCGCACTCACAAGAAAAAAGAAACCACTACCCCACCCCCTTACGACAAATCGAACCCAGCCCCCGAATTGATCGCCTGTAACAGTTTCGCTCTCAAGATCGCAGCTGACTTGTACCGAGGAAGCTGCACACGCAAAGAAAAGTCAGCAAGACGTCGATAAGAGGATAACAAAGAACCCAATAAACGTTCGACCGAAACATCCAAAAGCTAGAACGAGCCCAAGACCAAAGAATGCGTTCGCAGCTCCCCATAAGTCCCGAGTGGTGTAACGTAACGTACGAAAACGTATGGGTCACGTTCAACCAACACAACAAAACGAATCAAGGTAGGGAGAGAGAGAGAGAGAGAAAGGAACAACACAGCACAGAACGCGGAGAAGAAAGATAGAGAAAGATGACACCCCACGGTGGCAATTACAACGAACAACGAATACGAGAACGGAAAAGAAAGAGAGCAAGGAAACCACCTCTCACCTTCAACAAATTAACACACGTACTCGCCGTCGGCAACCTATCCTGATCCTCCCCCGCATCCCTAATCGCAAAATGCGGGTTCAACTCTTTAAACCCCAACAACGGCGGTCTCCCACAACTCGTCACAAACCTCAAAAGCCCCCTCTTGTCTTCCTCCCCAAAGGTCTGTACGACGTCCCAAAACCATTCTACGACTTTTTCTGCTTGTTTTTGTGCGTCTCGTCCTCCTCCGCCTCCGCCTGTGAAGCCTCCTTCCCTCTCTCGCCTGCTTGCGTCTCCTTGATCGTGTCCGTCGAAACCGGAGTAGAGACCGCCGTACCTCGTCCACCTACGTAGGTCGGTGACGTCGACGCCGGCTGCGCCGGCATCAGATCCGGAGATGAGGTTGGAGAGTTCTCGGGGGGTGAACATGCGTACCCAGCGGGGGGTGATGAGGTCGGAAATCCCGTTGAAAAACGCCGTAGATTGGAGCCGAAGCTGTTTGTGTAATTTAAAATGGGAGAGGAGGTGGATGTATTGCATTCGGTTGTCTCGAGTTACGGCGACTTGTGAGCCGTTGGGTATGAGGTCGTGGGTTGTTGTTTCTCCAAACTCTAAAAAACATAATAAGTAAGTAAAGAGGCGGAGAACGGAGAACGGGGAACGCACCTTCGACATCAACACAAAACCTCAACCCCAACGCCTCCACCTCCCCTCCATCCGGCGGTAAGCGCTTCAAAAACACCAACCCCTTCCACACCTCCTCATCTAAACTCCTCAGATCGTCGAGAAGGGTCATACGTGCTCGGACTACACCCTTCTCCTTCTCCCTCGTTTTCGTTTTCGAAAGAGAGGAAGTGGAAGTGGCGGAAGAAATCCACCTCGCCAAAAAAAACCTCGCAAACACCACATCCACCAGTATCCCTTCATACATCGCCTTCCCCACCACTTTACCCATGAAATTGTACCACTCCAGTGCGTAGGGTTCTTCCTGGGATTTGGACGGACGTGGGTACACCTCCCCCCCATCCCCACCCCCACTAGTAGAGGAAGAAGAAGAAGGGGAAGAAGAAGCCCACAACCCCCTCCTCGGATCAAACGTCTCCTTCGACAACTCTGTAAAAAACTCTTTAAACAACCCCCCACCGTCAATCCCAGCTTCTTCGTTCCCCCACTGATCGATAAAACCAATCTCGAGCGGGTGTTTCCAGCTCCATCCCTCCCCCGCTCCCCCCGGTTCGCGAGTGGGGAGATGCAACTTGTCGAAACCGTCTTGAGCGACGTGCCCACGTCGGATGTCAACTCGTTTTTTACTTGCGTAGCCTCCTCCTCCGCGGTGGTGGTGGTGGGAGTACATGGAGGCGAGGGAGGGGTTGGATAGGATTGAGAGGGAGTCTCGGACTGCTGGTGACGAGGAGGAAGAAGCGGAAAGGGAAGAGGAGAGGGAGGAGAGGGAGTGGGAAGAACGACGCCGGACAACACCGTCTAAAACGACGAACCCGCGGAAAACTCGCACGCGTAGCTCGAACGGAACGGAGAAGGGGATATCCTGAAGGATCCGTTGATGTTTGGAGAGGTGTTGTTCGAGGGCGCGACGCCGGGTTGTTGTCGTTCGAGTGGGTCTCCGGATACGTGTGTAGGAAGAATAAGAAGCGGGGTAAGAAAAGTCGTCGATGTCGACGTCCATCGGGTCCGAGTCGTCGGTTTCGCCTTGTTCGGCGAGTAAGAGTTTTTCTTCTTCGACGAGTGCGGCTTCTATGAACGCTTCCCCTCCAGCACCCGAGGGGAGTTTGATCCAATGCCCTTCGGGGACGTACCGGCGTCGGGCGTCTCGGGCGTGTAAAGCCCGGAGGAGAGTCGTCAAGGTACCTCTCGTCGCGGTGAACGAAGTCGAAGTAAAAGAAGAGGGAGGAGGAGGCTGAGTGTACATAACCCAAACGATATTGAGCACCATCCTCGAAAGAAGCCTCACATCGTCCAACGCCAATGGGTTTCCCCCACCCGCACCCCCACCAGGGGAGAAAAAGTCATCATCGCCCATCGTACCCAACGCTTGTGTGTATATCTCGCATAACAGGAGGAGTGCTGGCCATGGGTCTCCCTGCTGCGCGCTACCACCGACAAGTCTGCTCTGTTGGGGTTGGGGAACGAGAACGTCATACGAATCGCCGCCGGTAGTTTCCCTTCCTAGACCGGAGGATCGGACTGTCCCTCTCCAGAGGTCTTTGACGATGCCTCCCCCGGCGTACAAGAGATCAATCAACCCTTCCTTCTTCGTCGGCCATACACGGAACATGGCGAGTAAAAGCCTGTACAGCTCCGTCCTCGCACCCTGGGTGGTAGCGGTGGCGGTGAGAAGCACAGTGACGTTCGACGGCGAAACGAGGGATTGAATCCTCTTCATCGTTTTTGGATCGATATCTGGCATCTTTTCCTCCTTCTCCTTCTTTTCCTTTTCTTCGTCGAACGAATCGACGACGCGTACTCGGATTTCCTCCCCATCCTCTTCTGCTTCTTCTTCGTCGAGATGTGCGGCACGAGCATCGAGGTCAAACGCCTCTGCAGGAACGTTTTCGAGTAGATCGGCGAGGAGGTGGATGTACCCCTCCAACGCCGGCTTAGGTAGTTTGGCTACTCTCGGCGTGACGAATGCCAGTAGGTTGCTCAAGAGATGTACTCGATCTTCCAGACAAAGCTCCTCCGCTACACCTCTAACCTCTTCAACGTTTAGACGTGCGAGTGGGGCAGCGATAGCCACAGATAACTGGGTAAGCACCGGTAACGGAAGGCGGTTTGGGAGGAGCGGTGTCGTCAAGATCGTTTTGATTAGATTCCTCGTACGCGTGGAAGTAGGAGAGGAGAAGAGGAGTGTGATGAGTTGCGGGAGGCAGGGCGAGTCTTTCGTTGTGGCTCGGATGGACTGGGAGATGTGTGTGGTGATGTCAAAGTCACGACTGAGAGACGGGACGAGGTATGTGAGGAGGGTTAGATGGGAAGGTGCGTAGACTGAGTTGATGTCCGATGAGACGAGGGAGAGAAGCGTCTTGGGGAGTTTTTGGAGGAGGTATGGGTGGGAGCCTAAACACCTCGCCGTTTAGTCTAGTGCTTGTATATAAAAAACCAACCAGAGCCATTACTCACTCAAAACCCCAACATCCACCTCACCACTCTCAACAACCCCCCTACTCCACCTCCCCACCACCTCCGCATTCCCCCCCTTCCCATTCCCCCCATTCCCCACAAAACAAACAACCCTAACACTCCCCACATCCCACTTCCCCTTCCCCCCCAACTCCAACTCGTTCGAAAACCTCTCCCTCACACCTCTCCTCCCCAAAACACCCCTCCACCACGCTTGAATCTCCGACGCCGCATCGATACGCCTACGATGTTCTAACCGTTCGTTTCGTCGCGCTTTGGCTGATTCGAGTGTTGATTGGGCGGATGAGGAGGTGGAGGAGGCGCCTCCGAGGTTGATACGTCGGCGAGAGGAGGTTGGGTCGGTGCCTGTGAAGAGTGGGAGCATCGTGTGTGTGCTGTGTTGACAAAGAAAAGTTGAAAGAGATATCGGTTGATCGTTCGTATCAAAGATGGTAGAAAGTTCCAGCAAAAGAAAGAGTCATAAAGGTAAAGGAATAACCCGCCCAACGGAGTCTAGGTGGAGGTGTCGTGCTCGTCGCTGACTGAGCTGAGCTGTACCGTTACGCGTCCGGCGTCCGTATGATGTAATCAGCCTTAAGCGCTAAAGCCGAGCTCGGAGCGCTCGTCGGGGTTAAGCCACCTCAGCCTGCCAGCTGCCACATGTCTAATTCTAACTTAACCGACGACCACAACCACGACCACTTTCAGGCTTTGACTCTAGCTCTTAGCTGCTGTTCATTAGAGCCGAATAGGGACTGGTGACTCGTTACTGCTGTATATCCATTCCATCGACCATCGATATCTTTCAATCGACGGCATGTTCTAAGTTCATCAAGATCATCATACAGCCTGTAGGCCGAGGTCTCGGGACTCCCTACGAGCGTCAGACACTTCTAACCGAGCAAACCGTACTGGAGGACCTTCAGCCGCTCTTGATTTCTTGACTTTTGTATGAGCCACAAACGATAAGACAACAACCCCGACAACCACACTAACTATTATGGTTGCTCTCCGTCGCGTCCCCTGCGAAGTTGAAAGTTGAGAGTCGTACCAACATCTCCTGTTGGGCCACGAGCGAGAGTGTGTGTAAATCAATCAGGACAGTAAGATGGAGGAGAGAGGTTACGAATGGGACCTCGCAAGTCGCGATCCGATCTCTAAACTATGTACGGCTCGGAGACTGGAGTACAGAGGGACTAGGAAAATTCTTTTTCGGATTCGAATGCATATGGTCAAAGCGAGGCGAGCCAACAAGACAACTACAAAGAGTTCGAGACGTACGAGAGAAAGGGAGAGTCCTACCATGGTTATGTTCTTATGTAGTTGCGTGCAGGGAGAAAGGAAGTTTGTGCCCTGTTCAAGACAGCTGAGTAGCGCGATTCGAAACAAATGCGGGATGATGCAGATGTACTAAGCTCACCTTGAAGACGCCCATGAATAGCGCGGGACGGGACTGGTGATAAGGTTCAAGGTCTCGGGGCTCCTACAAGCGTCAAACATCGATTTTGCCAGCTACGCAGCTTCCCCGTCAGAAAGTCAACAGACCAAATAACTTCAGCAGCGCCAAGGCCCGACACACTGGTTGTTGATCAATTTTTCTTTATTCAAGCGCTCGAGCACCTTCAAGCACTGATGTGGCTACTTACGTAGTTCCGGAAACAAAGCAGGGATGACTCAACGTGCCCCCCCCTCATCCTCAGCCAGAGCATTTCTAACCCACGAGCCTAAATCTTAGTCAGTCGTCCTCCACGGGATACACCGACAATCCACAAGGCTACTCTCAGCACATCATACGGTATTGAACCCACCGGTTCCACAAGTTCTCTCCTTCTCATAATGTGCAGGACGCACTGTAGAGACCGCCTACAAGGGCAACTCACCGGTCAGCCCCAAATATTTGATGGCATAGTCGTTGAGTCTCAGCCCAAACCTATAGTCAGGGGAAACTAAAACTACCTAAAAGTTTTGAATTACCCACAACGGCACTTCAATACTATCAAAATCTGACGACTAACCGCGCGTAGAGGATACGGATAAAACACATCGAACTTTCGTCACTATTCTTCTTGACGGTCAATTGTGGAATCTGAATTGGTGTTTTTATTATTGACATTTCTGACACCACTCGCGCCAGAGGAGGAATAGTACCACCGGTCAACGGGTTGATATCATGAGACAGAGGATCCCAGTTGGCGTCCGACGCCTGTTTCGTGTTTCGACAAGCAAAACTACAGATCCTTTTGCAGGATACGATAGCAATCAGGATGTGTAACGACTCGGAGGATATACTACGAACTCTGCTGAAAGTGTTAGTGATGCTCAACAAGTACCTACTCACCACGAATCGTAAGGTCACATCCCTCGCTGTGACCGTTCATGGGGCGACGGTACAAGGCTTGCAGGGGTCAACACGCGATAACACCTGAAGTAAAGAATCGCAAAGGGTCTTTTCCGAATCGACATTGAGCCCGGGCAAAAATTGTGACGGTCTCAGGGGCCTGTCTAAATTCACGTTCACGTACATTTCACGGTACGTGAGGTACGTGAATCGGTACGTGAATGTACGTGAATTTGGCATTTTGATACGCGAGGTACGTGAATTGATGGCAGAGCATAGCCACACTTTCTGGGAGCCAGGAGACATAGCCACACTCATTCGATAGCTTGACTATCTACTCCTTGCATGGAGATTTCTGTCTCATGTGGTGCAATAAACTATATATATAAGGTATATTAAACAACCTTGGTGACTTGGATCGAATTCTCGGCGTTGCAACCTTCCGGGTGCGTTGCAGCGGCCTTTGAACTCCCCCCCCAACAGAAAGACATTGATCAAGAAGTTGCACTAGTAAAAAATAATCACTTGTGCCTACGACGGTCATGTACACGCACTCGGTGATCTGAGTCTATCATATGGGCAGGAATAGCAAAGGTAAAGGGGAACAGGGGACATGTCCAATGCCACAACTCCTCCAAATCTGGTTGGATTTTCGCGGTTACTGCCAGTCAACGAGCTTTCCAAATTCTTAGGCTAGCTCATCCGAACGCAAGGTACACAGACTTATAATGCATGTTTTGAGGAGATTTCATCAACATTTGACAGCAATGCTGAAACTCTCAGCCGTGGTTACCGTAGCGCGCCTCAGAGAATCTCATCAGGCCCAATTGCACAGAAGAGTCGTCGGTCAAGGAATGAGTAGCTTTTGCAGTCACTTGGTACTCATAGAGGTCAAAGTTATCAATATGTGCATCTGAGGCTACGAACGTGAGCGAACGTGAAGTACGTGAAAGTGTACGCGATGAACGTGAAAATGAACGTGAGGTACGTGAATCTGAACGCGAGGTACGTGAATTCGGACATCTGGTACGTGAATTAAGCCATTAGGTACGTGAGTCAGAACGTGAAGTACGTGACTCCCAATGAATCTTAGGTGGACTTTTAGTGTAGGGATTAAGTAGCAGCGACAGGTCATAACTCCCACAAATATGGTCTTGGTAATTGGCTGATGGGGGCCAGCCCATCGTCACTCATGCGACGTGAAGTTAATGTTAGCCCATAAATACCGTCAAATCTGATTACTACTATTTACAGATCTCGAGGAGGGTTCCCACACCAGGATCGACGAAGGTAAGGTTGCCCAGGTGAAGGGACTGAGTGGACATGGGATTCTCAGTCTTTTACTGCTATACCACAAGGGCAATGATAAGCATCCTATAGAATGTTGTCACCGAGTGAGCAGGGCTTCCTTTGGTCGAGCCGAAGATCAGTATGGTGGAGAGCTCGATAGCGAGTCCGAAAGTTTGAGGTGGAGGGACGAGACTGTTTCATCAGGAAAATCTCCTTAGCACATCTTATGAATTATTATCCGAATTATGATAATTTTGAATGAGAGATTGAACATTCTTCACACAAGTATTGTGTGCTCCTCGGTTGGTTATGGGTAATGTTCCTTTCTCGCTACAAAAGAGATAATTTTCAAGTGGCCATGCAAAACAGATTAACAATATTTCACAGTATGTTTCATAGCATACACAACCTGTTACAATTGTCTATCTACCAGTCATTATATAATTCAGCCTTGGTATTGGTGCTAAATAAGCCGACGCCTTCACACCGTGCTCAGCTGTCCAAGGGACCGAGCTAGAGAACAAAAATCAAGCCCGAAGTCGGCTGCTCCCTCTTCTCTATTACCATTATGTAATGGTGACGGCCCTGTAGAAAGAAAAAGGGAAAGGTCAGTGAGAAACAGAACAAGGAATCCGGAATGACGCCCTCATATTCTTCAGGAAGGGGACGGAAACAGAGCTAGACAAGTGAGCCCTTGTTGTTGCGGGTTAAGTCCGGCGGGAGACACCTTCACCGGCCCGTGGATTGCTGAGTCAGAACTGCGCAGTTGCACCGGCAATCTCCGAAGCCACACTTTGATCAACAGTTTTTTTTTCACGAAGTCCCTCGCCTCTCAATACTTATATCGTGCCTCTCCCAGTCTCCACTACCTACTTCACCGGTTTTTCCTCACCACATCCTATCTCAGACCTTGAATAAAAACTCATCTACGTTTTATCCCCAGGCAACGAAGACCTCATCCAAGAACTCAATGGACGTCGCATTGGCCTCTTTTGCGCTCACCTCTGCTAAGTTAGCGGCGAGTTTCCGCTCGACAATCAGTGGGAATGAATGCCACCCCAAAGTACTCTTTATTGAACACAGGGACTTAGAAACCATGGAGAACAGATAACTATTTACAGTGAGTAGAATTCAGGTAGCTATATCTCTCCTTTGACTAATACTACCTTTTGAAATTTCAGAACACTACTCAAGTACTTGGTACGTCGAGTAGATGAGCGCGGCCTCGAGGGAAAAGTGGACACAGACATCCCTACCAGCTTACCACGATCGCAGATAACCAAAAAAAGATCAGAACCCGGGCTACACGGGAAGCTCCTATCTTTTTATGCCAAAGGGGAGCGTCCGAGTTAACCCAAGAGGTTTTGTTGAGCACAGTCAAGTTCCACAGCATGATATGAGAAGACTGTGGCTGTGCCCACCATGAACGTGAATCGGTACGTGACGGTACGTGAATTGTACGTGACTGTACGCGACGCGGTACGTGAATTTAGCATGCCCCGTCGTAGTCAGTCCGTGTTGACCCCCGCCTACATCATCCAGGCGCAACACCAAATTCAGTCCTGAGCCTGAAAGTTTGTTGTCACTGCCATATCGTCTGACCTCGATTCCATGTTCAACTCCCCTTCGAATACCGTGTAGAGCTTGTGAGTATGGTGTCGCTTCGACGAGATGAGAGACAATTCCCAAGGCCCCAAATATACGCTTCGATTGCGCTTCCAGGCCTGGATACAGAAGAGTCGAACCACTGCCCTACCATACTCCCCGTAATACTTCGCGATTATTGAGGGTCAGTTTGGTACGATAGAAATGAGAAAGTCTCGATGCAAGACTTTATAACTACTCTCAGAGGTAGTCACCTGTATGAGAGCATCTCTTACGAGATTATTCGGGTGGGATGAAGAAAGTTATGGGCGCTTGTAGGCGCTGTAGGCGCTGTATGGGAAGGCGTGGTGGGTACTCTGGACTTCTTGGCTCAGAGTACCCGGTCAGTAGGTTTGATAAGCACTTTCACTTTGGGGATTCCAATACGCGCTCTCCGGGTATGGTGAGTCAAATGAGATTCTTCACAGATACATGAATTATTACTTGAGTCAGGCTATCTCACAGTCACGATTGTAGAGACCTCGAGATATTCGTTAAGTACGACGGATAAGGAGCCCAAGACGAGTTTGTTCATCCTCTGATTACACCAGGTCGTCAGCATTCTCGAGTCCAGACCGAGTATTCGTTGGAAAGGACTGACCTTTACTACCTAAACGGCCTTGCTACCAGCACCACGGCTGCTGCAGCACTCGACCATCTTTCCGGTGTCAACGGCATTGTCCGCGGGACCTCCGTAGCCCATGCATTCCTTAGAGAGCTCGTTGAAGTATGCTTTTTGCTTGACAGCTGCACAACAGTCCTTGGTGACTTGGTAGTTTGTTCCTCCGGATCCATCCTTGTTGTTGGTACATATCTCGGGGCCACCTGAGGAAATAGGAGAGTATTAGATAAAGTTGACATACAGCTGGACTGAGTAGAGACGTACCAGCGAGTACAGAGGCAGCGAGAGAAGCGACGATGGCGACGATGGCAACAGAGGTACGCATGATGTTAAAGAGATGATTTCTCTGAGAGATGTGGGACTGGGGAGTGTGGTTGTTTCTGGGGATCTGGTAGACTTTGAACCACGCTTATATACCTTTTCACCCGGAGAGTGGCAGGGGGTACGAAGAACACGTTCACTGACCCCATTTCGACCGCCTATTTCTCCGTGTTGTACGCTCCCCA